>JAUESO010000052.1:0-99500 GCA_030914385.1 Drosophila antonietae | reverse complement strand
CGCCTCCTGCTACATACATATGTGACTGGGGCTTGACCAATACCCCGGGCCAACGGATATACGGGGTGACACCCAACATTCTGCGCCGAACGTTATACGCGGGTGTTGGATCTGGGCAGTACTCGGACCGCGACTTCGTCATTATCCGGCCGCCTCCAGCTACATACATATGTGACTGGGGCTTGACCTATAACCCGGCCCAACGGAAATACGAGGACAGTACCCGGTATGTATCCGGACCGCGACTTCGGCATTACCCGGCCGCCTCCTGCTACATACATATGTGAATGGGGCTTGACTAATAACCCGGCCCAACGGAAGTACGTGGACAGAACCAGGTATATATCCGACCTTGATTCGGCATTACCCGGCCGCCTCCTGCTACATAAATATGAGACTGGGGCTTGACCAATAACCCGGCCCAACGGAAATACGGGACAGTACCCGGTAAGTATCCAGACCGCTATTTCGGCATTACCCAGCCGCCTCCTGCTTCATACATGTGTGACTGGGGCCTGACCAATAGCCCGGCCCAACGGATATACGGGGTGACACCCAGCATTCTGCGCCGAACGTTATACGCGGGTGTTGGATCTGGGCAGTACCCGGACCGCGACTTCAACATTATCCGGCCGCCTCCAGCTACATACATATGTGACTGGGGCTTGACCTATGACCCGGCCCAACGGAAATACGTGGACAGTACCCGGTATATATCCGGACCGCGATTCCGGCAACACCCGGCCGCCTCCTGCTACATACATATGTGACTGGGGCTTGACCAATACCCCGGGCCAACGGATATACGGGGTGACACCCAATTTTCTGCGCCGAACGTTATACGCGGGTGTTGGATCTGGGCAGTACCCGGACCGCGACTTCGGCATTACCCGGCCGCCTCCAGCTACATGCATATGTGACTGGGCTTGACCTATAACCCGGCCCAACGGAAATACGTGGACAGTACCCGGTATATATACGAACCGCGATTACGGCAACACCCGGCCGCCTCCTGCTACATACATGTGTGACTGGCGCTTGACCTATAATCCGGCCCAACGGAATTACGTGGACAGTAGCCGGTATATATCTGGACCGCGATTACGGCAACACCCGGCCGCCTCCTGCTACATACATATGTGACTGGCGCTTGACCTATAACCCGGTCCAACGGAATTACGTGGACAGTAGCCGATATATATCCGGACCACGATTTCGACAATACCCGGCCGCCTCCTGCTACATACATATGTGACTGGGGCTTGACCTATAACCCGGCCCAACGGAAATACGTGGACAGTACCCGTTATATATCCGGACCGCGATTTCGGCAATACCCGGCCGCCTCCTGCTACATACATATGTGACTGGGGCTTGACCTATAACCCGGCCCAACGGTTATACGCGGTGACACCCAAAATTCTACGGCGAACGTTATACGCGGGTGTTGAATCTGGCCAGTACCCGGACCGCGAATTCGGCAATACACGGCTGCCTCCTGCTACATACATATGTGATTGGGGCTAGACCAATGCCCTGGCCCAACGGTTATACGTGGACAGTACCCGGTATATTTCCGGACCGCGATTTCGGCAATACCCGGCCGCCTCCTGCTACATACATATGTGACTGGGGCTTGACCAATAACCCGGCCCAACGGATATACGGGGTGACACCCAACATTCTGCGCCGAACGTTATACGCGGGTGTTGGATCTGGGCAGTACCCGGACCGCGACTTCAACATTATCCGGCCGCCTCCAGCTACATACATATGTGACTGGGGCTTGACCTATGACCCGGCCCAACGGAAATACGTGGACAGTACCCGGTATATATCCGGACCGCGATTCCGGCAACACCCGGCCGCCTCCTGCTACATACATATGTGACTGGGGCTTGACCAATACCCCGGGCCAACGGATATACGGGGTGACACCCAATTTTCTGCGCCGAACGTTATACGCGGGTGTTGGATCTGGGCAGTACCCGGACCGCGACTTCGGCATTACCCGGCCGCCTCCAGCTACATGCATATGTGACTGGGCTTGACCTATAACCCGGCCCAACGGAAATACGTGGACAGTACCCGGTATATATACGTACCGCGATTACGGCAACACCCGGCCGCCTCCTGCTACATACATGTGTGACTGGCGCTTGACCTATAATCCGGCCCAACGGAATTACGTGGACAGTAGCCGGTATATATCTGGACCGCGATTCCGGCAACACCCGGCCGCCTCCTGCTACATACATATGTGACTGGCGCTTGACCTATAACCCGGTCCAACGGAATTACGTGGACAGTAGCCGATATATATCCGGACCACGATTTCGACAATACCCGGCCGCCTCCTGCTACATACATATGTGACTGGGGCTTGACCTATAACCCGGCCCAACGGAAATACGTGGACAGTACCCGGTATATATCCGGACCGCGATTTCGGCAATACCCGGCCGCCTCCTGCTACATACATATGTGACTGGGGCTTGACCTATAACCCGGCCCAACGGTTATACGCGGTGACACCCAAAATTCTACGGCGAACGTTATACGCGGGTGTTGAATCTGGCCAGTACCCGGACCGCGAATTCGGCAATACACGGCTGCCTCCTGCTACATACATATGTGATTGGGGCTAGACCAATGCCCTGGCCCAACGGATATACGTGGACAGTACCCGGTATATATCCGGACCGCGATTTCGGCAATACCCGGCCGCCTCCTGCTACATACATATGTGACTGGGGCTTGACCAATAACCCGGCCCAACGGAAATACGGGACAGTACTCGGTATATATCCGGACCGCGATTTCAGCATTACCCGGCCGCCTCCTGCTACATACATATGTGACTGGGGCTTGACCAATAACCCGACCCAATGGAAATACGAGGACATAACCCGGTATGTATCCGGACCGCTACTTCGGCATTACCCGGCCGCCTCCTGCTACATATATTTGTAACTAGGGCTTAACCAATAACCCGGCCCAACGGAATTAAGTGGACAGTACCCGGTATATATCCGGACCTTGATTTCGGCATTACCCGGCCGCCTCCTGCTACATACATATGTGACTGGGGCTTGACCAATACCCCGGGCCAACGGATATACGGGGTGACACCCAATTTTCTGCGCCGAACGTTATACGCGGGTGTTGGATCTGGGCAGTACTCGGACCGCGACTTCGTCATTATCCGGCCGCCTCCAGCTACATACATATGTGACTGGGGCTTGACCTATAACCCGGCCCAACGGAAATACGAGGACAGTACCCGGTATGTATCCGGACCGCGACTTCGGCATTACCCGGCCGCCTCCTGCTACATACATATGTGAATGGGGCTTGACTAATAACCCGGCCCAACGGAAATACGTGGACAGAACCAGGTATATATCCGGACCTTGATTTCGGCATTACCCGGCCGCCTCCTGCTACATAAATATGAGACTGGGGCTTGACCAATAACCCGGCCCAACGGAAATACGGGACAGTACCCGGTAAGTATCCAGACCGCTATTTCGGCATTACCCGGCCGCCTCCTGCTTCATACATGTGTGACTTGGGCCTGACCAATAGCCCGGCCCAACGGATATACGGGGTGACACCCAACATTCTGCGCCGAACGTTATACGCGGGTGTTGGATCTGGGCAGTACCCGGACCGCGACTTCAACATTATCCGGCCGCCTCCAGCTACATACATATGTGACTGGGGCTTGACCTATGACCCGGCCCAACGGAAATACGTGGACAGTACCCGGTATATATCCGGACCGCGATTCCGGCAACACCCGGCCGCCTCCTGCTACATACATATGTGACTGGGGCTTGACCAATACCCCGGGCCAACGGATATACGGGGTGACACCCAATTTTCTGCGCCGAACGTTATACGCGGGTGTTGGATCTGGGCAGTACCCGGACCGCGACTTCGGCATTACCCGGCCGCCTCCAGCTACATGCATATGTGACTGGGCTTGACCTATAACCAGGCCCAACGGAAATACGTGGACAGTACCCGGTATATATACGAACCGCGATTACGGCAACACCCGGCCGCCTCCTGCTACATACATGTGTGACTGGCGCTTGACCTATAATCCGGCCCAACGGAATTACGTGGAAAGTAGCCGGTATATATCTGGACCGCGATTACGGCAACACCCGGCCGCCTCCTGCTACATACATATGTGACTGGCGCTTGACCTATAACCCGGTCCAACGGAATTACGTGGACAGTAGCCGATATATATCCGGACCGCGATTTCGACAATACCCGGCCGCCTCCTGCTACATACATATGTGACTGGGGCTTGACCTATAACCCGGCCCAACGGAAATACGTGGACAGTACCCGGTATATATCCGGACCGCGATTTCGGCAATACCCGGCCGCCTCCTGCTACATACATATGTGACTGGGGCTTGACCTATAACCCGGCCCAACGGTTATACGCGGTGACACCCAAAATTCTACGGCGAACGTTATACGCGGGTGTTGAATCTGGCCAGTACCCGGACCGCGAATTCGGCAATACACGGCTGCCTCCTGCTACATACATATGTGATTGGGGCTAGACCAATGCCCTGGCCCAACGGTTATACGTGGACAGTACCCGGTATATTTCCGGACCGCGATTTCGGCAATACCCGGCCGCCTCCTGCTACATACATATGTGACTGGGGCTTGACCAATAACCCGGCCCAACGGATATACGGGGTGACACCCAACATTCTGCGCCGAACGTTATACGCGGGTGTTGGATCTGGGCAGTACCCGGACCGCGACTTCAACATTATCCGGCCGCCTCCAGCTACATACATATGTGACTGGGGCTTGACCTATGACCCGGCCCAACGGAAATACGTGGACAGTACCCGGTATATATCCGGACCGCGATTCCGGCAACACCCGGCCGCCTCCTGCTACATACATATGTGACTGGGGCTTGACCAATACCCCGGGCCAACGGATATACGGGGTGACACCCAATTTTCTGCGCCGAACGTTATACGCGGGTGTTGGATCTGGGCAGTACCCGGACCGCGACTTCGGCATTACCCGGCCGCCTCCAGCTACATGCATATGTGACTGGGCTTGACCTATAACCCGGCCCAACGGAAATACGTGGACAGTACCCGGTATATATACGAACCGCGATTACGGCAACACCCGGCCGCCTCCTGCTACATACATGTGTGACTGGCGCTTTACCTATAATCCGGCCCAACGGAATTACGTGGACAGTAGCCGGTATATATCTGGACCTCGATTACGGCAACACCCGGCCGCCTCCTGCTACATACATATGTGACTGGCGCTTGACCTATAACCCGGTCCAACGGAATTACGTGGACAGTAGCCGATATATATCCGGACCGCGATTTCGACAATACCCGGCCGCCTCCTGCTACATACATATGTGACTGGGGCTTGACCTATAACCCGGCCCAACGGATATACGTGGACAGTACCCGTTATATATATGCGGACCGCGACTCCGGCAACACCCGTCCGCCTCCTGCTACTTACATATGTGACTGGCGCTCGACATATAACCCGGCCCAACGGAATTACGTGGACAGTACCCGGTATATATCCGGACCGCGATTCCGGCAACACCCGGCCGCCTCCTGCTACATACATATGTGACTGGGGCTTGACCAATACCCCGGGCCAACGGATATACGGGGTGACACCCAACATTCTGCGCCGAACGTTATACGCGGGTGTTGGATCTGGGCAGTACCCGGACCGCGACTTCAACATTATCCGGCCGCCTCCAGCTACATACATATGTGACTGGGGCTTGACCTATAACCCGGCCCAACGGAAATACGTGGACAGTACCCGGTATATATCCGGACCGCGATTCCGGCAACACCCGGCCGCCTCCTGCTACATACATATGTGACTGGGGCTTGACCAATACCCCGGGCCAACGGATATACGGGGTGACACCCAATTTTCTGCGCCGAACGTTATACGCGGGTGTTGGATCTGGGCAGTACCCGGACCGCGACTTCGGCATTACCCGGCCGCCTCCAGCTACATGCATATGTGACTGGGCTTGACCTATTACCCGGCCCAACGGAAATACGTGGACAGTACCCGGTATATATACGAACCGCGATTACGGCAACACCCGGCCGCCTCCTGCTACATACATGTGTGACTGGCGCTTGACCTATAATCCGGCCCAACGGAATTACGTGGACAGTAGCCGGTATATATCTGGACCGCGATTACGGCAACACCCGGCCGCCTCCTGCTACATACATATGTGACTGGCGCTTGACCTATAACCCGGTCCAACGGAATTACGTGGACAGTAGCCGATATATATCCGGACCGCGATTTCGACAATACCCGGCCGCCTCCTGCTACATACATATGTGACTGGGGCTTGACCTATTACCCGGCCCAACGGAAATACGTGGACAGTACCCGTTATATATCCGGACCGCGATTTCGGCAATACCCGGCCGCCTCCTGCTACATACATATGTGACTGGGGCTTGACCAATAACCCGGCCCAACGGAAATACGGGACAGTACTCGGTATATATCCGGACCGCGATTTCAGCATTACCCGGCCGCCTCCTGCTACATACATATGTGACTGGGGCTTGACCAATAACCCGGCCCAATGGAAATACGAGGACATAACCCGGTATGTATCCGGACCGCTACTTCGGCATTACCCGGCCGCCTCCTGCTACATATATTTGTAACTAGGGCTTAACCAATAACCCGGCCCAACGGAATTAAGTGGACAGTACCCGGTATATATCCGGACCTTGATTTCGGCATTACCCGGCCGCCTCCTGCTACATACATATGTGACTGGGGCTTGACCAATAACCCGGCCCAACGGAATTAAGTGGACAGTACCCGGTATATATCCGGACCTTGATTTCGGCATTACCCGGCCGCCTCCTGCTGCATACATATGTGACTGGGGCTTGACCAATAACCCGGCCCAACGGAAATACGTGGACAGTACCCGGTAAATATCCGGACCTTGATTTCGGCATTACCCGGCCGCCTCCTGCTGCATACATATGTGACTGGGGCTTGACCAATAACCCGGCCCAACGGAAATACGTGGACAGTACTCGGTATATATCCGGACCGCGATTTCGGCATTACCCGGCCGCCTCCTGCTACATACATATGTGAATGGGGCTTGACTAATAACCCGGCCCAACGGAAATACGTGGACAGAACCAGGTATATATCCGGACCTTGATTTCGGCATTACCCGGCCGCCTCCTGCTACATACATATGTGACTGGGGCTTGACCAATAACCCGGCCCAATGGAAATACGAGGACAGTACCCGGTATGTATCCGGACCGCGACTTCGGCATTACCCGGCCGCCTCCTGCTACATACATATGTGAATGGGGCTTGACTAATAACCCGGCCCAACGGAAATACGTGGACAGAACCAGGTATATATCCGGACCTTGATTTCGGCATTACCCGGCCGCCTCCTGCTACATAAATATGAGACTGGGGCTTGACCAATAACCCGGCCCAACGGAAATACGGGACAGTACCCGGTATATATCCGGACCGGGATTTCGGCAATACCCGGCCGCCTCCTGCTACATACATATGTGACTGGGGCTTGACCTATAACCCGGCCCAACGGTAATACGCGGTGACACCCAAAATTCTACGCCGAAAGTTATACGCGGGTGTTGGATCTGGGCAGTACCCGGACCGCGACTTCGGCATTACCCGGCCGCCTCCAGCTACATACATATGTGACTGGGCTTGACCTATAACCCAGCTTAACGGAAATACGTGGACGGTACCCGGTATATATCCGGACTGCGATTTCGGCAATACCCGGCCGCCTCTTGCTACATACATATGTGACTAGGGCTTGACCTATAACCCGGCCCATCGGAAATACGTGGACAGTACCCGGTATATATCCGGACCGGGATTTCGGCAATACCCGGCCGCCTCCAGCTACATACATATGTGGTTGGGCTTGACCTATAACCCGGTCCAACGGAAATACGTGGACGGTACCCGGTATATATCCGGACCGGGATTTCGGCAATACCCGGCCGCCTCCTGCTACATACATATGTGACTAGGGCTTGACCTATAACCCGGCCCATCGGAAATACGTGGACAGTACCCGGTATATATCCGGACCGGGATTTCGGCAATACCCGGCCGCCTCCTGCTACATACATATGTGACTGGGGCTTGACCTATAACCCGGCCCAACGGTAATACGCGGTGACACCCAAAATTCTACGCCGAAAGTTATACGCGGGTGTTGGATCTGGGCAGTACCCGGACCGCGACTTCGGCATTACCCGGCCGCCTCCAGCTACATACATATGTGACTGGGCTTGACCTATAACCCAGCTTAACGGAAATACGTGGACGGTACCCGGTATATATCCGGACTGCGATTTCGGCAATACCCGGCCGCCTCTTGCTACATACATATGTGACTAGGGCTTGACCTATAACCCGGCCCATCGGAAATACGTGGACAGTACCCGGTATATATCCGGACCGGGATTTCGGCAATACCCGGCTGCCTCCTGCTACATACATATGTGACTAGGGCTTGAATAATACCCCGGGCCAACGGATATACGGGGAGACACCCAACATTCTACGCCGAACGTTATACGCGGGTGTTGGATCTGGGCAGTACTCGGACCGCGACTTCGTCATTATCCGGCCGCCTCCAGCTACATACATATGTGACTGGGCTTGACCTATAACCCGGCCCAACGGAAATACGTGGACGGTACCCGGTATATATCCGGACTGCGATTTCGGCAATACCCGGCCGCCTCCTGCTACATACATATGTGACTGGGGCTTGACCTATAACCCGGCCCAACGGATATACGTGGACAGTACCCGTTATATATATGCGGACCGCGATTCCGGCAACACCCGTCCGCCTCCTGCTACATACATATGTGACTGGCGCTCGACATATAACCCGGCCCAACGGAATTACGTGGACAGTACCCGGTATATATCCGGACCGCGATTCCGGCAACACCCGGCCGCCTCCTGCTACATACATATGTGACTGGGGCTTGACCAATACCCCGGGCCAACGGATATACGTGGTGACACCCAACATTCTGCGCCGAACGTTATACGCGGGTGTTGGATCTGGGCAGTACCCGGACCGCGACTTCAACATTATCCGGCCGCCTCCAGCTACATACATATGTGACTGGGGCTTGACCTATGACCCGGCCCAACGGAAATACGTGGACAGTACCCGGTATATATACGGACCGCGATTACGGCAACACCCGGCCGCCTCCTGCTACATACATGTGTGACTGGCGCTTGACCTATAATCCGGCCCAACGGAATTACGTGGACAGTAGCCGGTATATATCTGGACCGCGATTACGGCAACACCCGGCCGCCTCCTGCTACATACATATGTGACTGGCGCTTGACCTATAACCCGGCCCAACGGAAATACGTGGACAGTACCCGGTATATATCCGTACCGCGATTCCGGCAACACCCGGCCGCCTCCTGCTACATACATATGTGACTGGGGCTTGACCAATACCCCGGGCCAACGGATATACGGGGTGACACCCAACATTCTGCGCCGAACGTTATACGCGGGTGTTGGATCTGGGCAGTACCCGGACCGCGACTTCAACATTATCCGGCCGCCTCCAGCTACATACATATGTGACTGGGGCTTGACCTATGACCCGGCCCAACGGAAATACGTGGACAGTACCCGGTATATATCCGTACCGCGATTCCGGCAACACCCGGCCGCCTCCTGCTACATACATATGTGACTGGGGCTTGACCAATACCCCGAGCCAACGGATATACGGGGTGACACCCAATTTTCTGCGCCGAACGTTATACGCGGGTGTTGGATCTGGGCAGTACCCAGACCGCGACTTCGGCATTACCCGGCCGCCTCCTGATACATATATTTGTGACTGGGGCTTGACCAATAACCCGGCCCAACGGTAATACGGGGTGATACGCAGTGGTTTCATCTGGGCAGTACCCGGACCGCTACTTCGGCAGTACCCGGCCGCCTCCTGATACATATATTTGTGACTGGGGCTTGACCAATACCCCGGCCCCACGGATATACGGGGTGATACCAAAATTCTACGCGGAGCGTTATACGCAGGGGTTAGATCTGGGCTGAACCCGGACCGCGACTTCGGCATTACCCGGCCGCCTCCTGCTACATACATATGTGACTGGGGCTTGACCAATACCCCGGTCCAACGGATATACGGGGTGATACCCAAAATTCTACGCTGAGCGGTACACGCAGTGGTTGTATCTGGTCAGTACCCGGACCGCTACTTCGGCATTACCCGGTCGCCTCCTGCTACATACATATGTGACTGGGGCTTGACCAATACCCCGGCCCAACAGTAATACGCGGGGATACCCAAAATTCGACGCCGAGCGTTATACGCAGGGGTTAGATCTGGGCAGTACCCGGACCGCTACTTCGGCATTACCCGGACGGCTCCTGGTACATACATATGTGACTGGGGCTTGTCCAATAACCCGGCCCAACGGAAATACGTGGACAGTACCCGGTATGTATCCGGACCCAAAATTCTACGCCGAACGTTATACGCGGCTGTTGGATCTGGGCAATACCAGGACCGCTACTTCGGCACTACCCGGACGCCTCCTGTTACATACATATGTGACTGGGGCTTGACCAATAACCCGGCCCAACAAAAGTACGGGGTGACACCCAAAATTCTACGCCGAACGTTATACGCGGGTGTTGGATCTGGGCAGTACCCGGACCGCGACTTCGGCACTACCCGGCCGTCTCCTGCTACATACATATGAGCCTGGGGCTTGACCAATACCCCGGCCCAACGGATGTACGGTGCGATACCCAAAATTCTACGCCGAGCGTTATACGCAGGGGTTCGATCTGGGCAGTACACGGACCGCTACTTCGGCATTACCCGGCCGCCTGCTGCTACATACATATGAGACTGGGGCTTGACCAATACCCAGGCCCAACGGTAATACACGGTGATACCTTATACGCAGTGGTTGCATCTGGGCAGTACCCGGACCGCTACTTCGGCATTACCCGGCCGCCTCCTGTTACATACATATGAGCCTGGGGCTTGACCAATACCGCGGCCCCACGGTAACACACGGTGATACCTTATACCCAATGGTTGCATGTGGGCAGTACCCGGACCGCGACTTCGGCATTACGCGGCCGCCTCCTGCTACATACATATGAGCCTGGGGCTTGACCAATACCCCGGCCCAACGGATGTACGGTGCGATACCCAAAATTCTACGCCGAACGTTATACGCAGGGGTTAGAGCTGGGCAGTACCCGGACCGCTACTTCGGCATTACCCGGACAGCTCCTGCTACATACATATGTGGCTGGGGCTAGACCATTACCCCGGCCCAACGGAAATACGTGGACAGTACCCGGTATATATCCGGACCGTGATTTATGCAATACCCGGCCGCCTCCTGCTACATACATATGAGACTAGGGCTTGACCAATAACCCGGCCCACCGGTGTATGGGGTGACACCCAAAATTCTACGCCGGAAGTTATACGCGGGTGTTGGATCTGGGTAGTAGCCGGACCGCGACTTCGGCAGTGCCCGGCCGCCTCCTGCTACATACATATGTGAGTGGGGCTTGACCAATACCCCGGCTCAACTGTAATACGCGGTGATGCCCTATACGCACGGGTTGTGCCCGGTTGCATCTGGGCAGTACACGGACCGCTACTTCGGCATTAGCCGGCCGCCTCCTGCCACATACATATGAGACTGCGGCCTGACCAATACCCCGGCCCAACGGTAATACGCGGTGTTACCCAAAATGTTACGCCGAGCGTTATACGCGGGTGTTGGATTTGGGCAGTACCCGGACGGCGACTTCGGCATTACCCGGACGCCTCCTGCTACATACATGTGTGACTGGGACTTGACCAATACGCCGGCCCACCGGATATACGGGGTGACACCCAAAATCTGGGCAGTACCCGGACCGCGACTTCGGCAATACTCGGCCGCCTCCTGCTACATATATATGTGACTGGGGCTTGACCAATACCCCGGCCCAACGGAAATACGGGGTGACACCCAACATTTTACGCCGAACGTTATATGCGGGTGTTGGATCTGGGCAGTACGCGGACGGCGACTTCGGCATTACTCGGACACCTCCTGCTACATACATTTGTGACTGGGACATGACCAATACTCCGGCCCACCGGTGTATGGGGTGACACCCAAAATTCTACGCCGGAATTTATACGCGGGTGTTGGATCTGGGCAGTACCCGGACCGCGACTTCGGTAGTACCCGGCCGCTTCCTGCTACATACATATGTGAGTGGGGCTTGACCAATACCCCGGCTCAACTGTAATACGCGGTGATGCCCTATACGCACGGGTTGTGCCCGGTTGCATCTGGACAGTACACGGACCGCTACTTCGGCATTAGCCGGCCGCCTCCTGCCACATACATATGAGACTGCGGCCTGACCAATACCCGGGCCCAACGGTAATACGCGGTGTTACCCAAAATGTTACGCCGAGCGTTATACGCGGGTGTTGGATTTGGGCAGTACCCGGACGGCGACTTCAGCAATAACCGGACGCCTCCTGCTACATACATTTGTGACTGGGACTTGACCAATACCCCGGCCCACCGGATATACGGGGTGACACCCAAAATTCTACGCCGAACGTGTTGGATCTGGGCAGTACCCGGACCGCGACTTCGGTGGTACCCGTCCGCCTCCTGCTACATACATTTGGGACTGGGGCTTGACCAATACCCCGGCCCAACGGTAATACGCTGTGATACCCAAAATGTTACGCCGAGCGTTATACGCGGGTGTTGGATTTGGGCAGTACCCGGACGGCGACTTCGGCATTACCTGGCCGCCTCCTGCTACATACATATGTGGCTGGGGCTAGACCTATACCCTGGCCCAACGGAAATACGTAGACAGTACCTGGTATATATCCGGACCGCGATCTCGGCAATACCCGGCCGCCTCCTGCTACATACATTTGTGACTAGGGCTTGATCAATACTCCGGCCCAACGGATATACGTTATGATTCCCAAAATTCTACGCCGGTCGCTATATGCAGGGGTGGGATCTGGGCAGTACCCGGACCGCGACTTCGGCATTACCCGGCCGCCTCCTGCTACATACTTTTGTGACTGGGGCTTGACCAATACCCCGGCCCAACGGATATACGTTATGATTTTCAAAATTTATACGCAGGCATTAGATCTGGGCAGTAACCAGACCGCTACTTCCGCGTTACCCGGCCGCCTCTTGCTACATACATTTGCGACTGGGGCTTGACCAATACCCCGGCCCATTGGATATACGGGGTGATACCCATACCCATTTACATATGTTTATTACAGTGAATTTATTTTTTCCTCTTGCCTCCTCATAATTAAAAAAAAAAAAAAAAATAAACATGAATAAAAGGCAAAAACGAAAATAAAATTTCCACTTGTTGTTTTACTTCATTTTATTTATTTAATTCCAACATTTATATTGCATTTATTTTCATATATACATGTGTATGTAGTTGCTTGTGTCTGCTTCCAAAAGAGAGCAGGTGAAGGTGCTGTCGATTCACAGCTGTTACACTTGCGCAAACTACATATAAACTACGTACATATAACCTACGAACATATAAATTGCAATATCTTTTCTGTCATGCATCGGCAATAGCAGCCGTTTCATCCGACCATTGTATTATAAATTCATAATAACAAAAAAATAAAAAAAAAAACAAATTAACATATAGACGTATATATGCTGTTGGAGTGGCTGTCGATCAACAGCTGACTCTTAATAATTTATGCACACCTCTCTCTATATGTACATACACCGATATTAAATAAATAAAACACAGGCTTTATTTTTTATTTTTCGCAAATTTACTTCTTTATTTTGCTGTAATATATATTCACATAACATAATAAATACACAATTTAATTATCTTATCTTATGCGTATCAATTCCACTAATAACTAGTGCTGGCGTTTGGAATCAAAACACATAAAAACAAAGATAATCGCCAGCCGCCACAATTTCGTGCCGATAGTTACAAATTATCGAAATTCACAAATATCGTGACCTAGATAGAAATACTCGCATTTCTGAACTATCGCACGGCAAATAGCTGACAATATAGCGACTTAACATTTATTCGAATAAATGAATTATTTCTTGTTCTTATAATTATTTAATCTATTCTGATTAAATTAATTGTAATAATTTCTTCTACTAATTTAATCTACTCTGATTAAATTAATTTACTGCTGTCCTTATTTATTTCGAATAAATAAATTATACTCGTTCTAAAAATTATTTAATCTATTCTGATTAAATTAATTGTAATAATTTCCTCTGCTAATTTAATCTATTCCGATTAAGTTAATTTACTGCCGTCTTTATTAAGTTCGAATAAATAAATTATTCGGATTAAATTAATGAATAATAATACTGTTGGGTCAAATCATTAATATTTGTTCACATTCAATTTATACCTATGTATACTCTTATATTTGGGACCACCCTAACTAATTGTCTCTCTTTACGTTCTTAAACTCTTCTCACTTACACTCATTCGCCTAACTTTAAGCAAGCTGTGCTTGCTCATACGTTTCTGTAATTTAGTTTATAACGAGAACTCGATGAATAAACGTTGCACCTACGATGCGCTGCATTTAATATACGGCTCATTAGTTTAGTAGAATAGCACCCCCATACTGTGAAACTCATGCTGGACTGGAAAACGCTCCTGATCCTATATTTTGGCGCCCAACGTGGGGCAGTGCTATTCAAGTTCAGTGCAACATATTTAGAGTTCTAATTCGGCATTCTACATACATACATATGTCATCGAGAATGTTCCAGCATACAAAGTGTTAACTGTGCATACATGCGCTTTGCCTTGCTATTCTTCGCACCGCCGAGAAACCGTTCATCGCTTTGACTGACTTCGCTGTCGCTCTGTGACCCCCCGCTGTCGCATCACCGAGTCATCTCTTTCGTTCTTCATTCTTCATTCTTTCGCAGCAACAGCAGCTTATGCTTGCAATCAACGTCACTTCGCTGTGCCTACGATTCGTAAGGGCAACAACCATTTGAGTGAAATTCGTCACATGCTTGCTTGTTGAGTGAAACTCATCGCCTGATATTCTGCACGCTCAATTGAGTGAAATTTGACACTTGCATTGTGCGTCGCTTGCATATTATTCTGCACTCTGTGTTTTTAATTGTGACAGTGAATCCGATCAACTTATTAAATATATAAATAAAGGAAATATAAGTTGTTGTTGATCGAATCATATCTTTGGAGAGTCTTAAAACACAGCGCGCGAATACGCGCCGGAATATTAGCCGCATTCGTAATGTAGTCGATCCCAAACTAAGAGAAGGCAAGTCTGCGCCAAGTGAAGCTGAATTAAAGTGTCGCTTGGAAATTTTGGAAGCCTACTTTAAGCAAGCAATGGATTTGCAGGCTCAAATAGAAAAGGAATGTCCGACCGATACAGGACGCACCGATCTGGAGGAGCTGTATGTAGACATAAAGGTTTGCATAACAGAGCAACTTACGGAAGAGATGCAAGAATCAACCTTTGCTGCGGCATCAGGACTGACATTCTCATCGTCTGCCAAGTTGCCCAGACTTACGCTACCCACATTTGATGGCAATTATGCGGACTACAAGAATTTTAGTGCATTATTCAATCAAATGGTGGATCAACAGAACAGCTTGTCAAACATCGAGAAGTTTAATCAGCTGATTAGCTGCTTAAGAGGACCAGCATTGGGAACTATAAAGGCATTTCAGATCACACCTGAAAACTATCGGAAGGCACTTGATCGTTTAAATCAGCGCTACGACAATCCAACATTAGTGTTTTTGGATAATATCTCATCATTGTTTATGCTCAAGAGTGTGTCAAGGTCAAACAGTCAAGAAATTCGAAGTCTGATTGACAACTCTACAGCATTGTTCAACTCGCTAAGATCACTAGGCAACGAATCACAAATCGCGCAAGCAATGTTAATAGCCATTGTCATGGAAAAGATGGATATGGAAACTAAGCGCAAGTGGAACGAATCATTGGATTATTCCAAGTTGCCTACGTGGGATTTGTGTGTACAGGTAGTTGAAAGGCATTGCCAATATTTGGAATCATGCGGTAAGTCCGAATCGAGCCAGCCTCGAACTTCGACTGCTACCAAACAACGAAGCCAGACAACCACGCGACATGGCTTGTCGTTTAATTGCTCAACTCACTCATGTCCTCTTTGTCTTAGTTCAGAACATCGAGTTTCACGCTGCAGTCGGCTTCAGGAGATGTCGATCGCGGAGCGCTATGAAACAGCAAAACGACATGCGCTGTGCCTAAACTGTCTTGGCAAGGGCCATCAGGCAGCCAAGTGTCCATCTACTCAAAGATGTCGATTCTGCTCTAAGCTTCATCACAGCTTACTACATCGAGAGGCAGCTACGTTGCCCATCGTCTCTAATTCAAGCAATGTTGTCACACATACACACACCAATCAAACAGACCAAGTCATCTTGGCAACGGCCATCGTCGAGGTCATGGATGCATCTGGAAACTACAGGATCGGCCGTGCGCTATTGGATTCCTGCTCCCAGGTGAACTTCATCTCGGAACAGCTCGCGCAATCGCTTCGCTTGCCAAAGGTCAAACGGCATATGCGAATCGGTAGCATTGGGGATGCACACACATACATCAAGTTTGGCACTTCGGCCACAATCAAGTCACGATTGGAGAATTTCGAGATGCCCATTGATTTCTGCGTGACGTCACACATTGCATATCAGCCGGATTCGGACATCGACATTTCATCTTGGAACATACCCAAGAATACGCCTCTAGCAGATGAGCAGTTCCACAAAACTCGCCATATCGATTTACTTATTGGAACTGAAACATTTTTTGATATTCTTGCAGTGGGACAAATCAAATTGGGTCCCTGTCTTCCTACGCTTCAGAAAACGTTACTCGGATGGATTGTGTCTGGACGTTATGAAGGAACGCAGCGACAGGCACACTGCTACTCGCTCTCACAGGAGGAGTCAATCAACAATAATTTGGAAAGGCTTTGGCAGATTGAAGATTTAAACAAACCAAACGACAAGTTCACACCTGAGCAACTGCAGTGCGAACAAATGTTTACTCAATCTGTACGCCAACAAACGGATGGTAGAATTATCGTTCGGCTACCATTTAAGGATGACCCAAGACACCTAGGATCTTCATACGAGTCAGCTAAGCTGAGATTTAAGTCATTGGAATGGCGCTTAAATCGCAGTCCTCAGCTAAAGGCATCATATACGGAATTTCAGCGCGAATATGAAGATTTGAATCACATGAGTTTGATAAACTCACCGCGGCTTGACGAGCCACACAATTACATACCACATCATTGCGTCTTAAGCTAAATAGCACTTCAACGAAGCTCCGAGTTGTCTTTGATGCCTCACATCGAACCTCATCGCAACGATCGCTCAACGACTTGTTAATGGTTGGACCGACCATTCAGACGGACCTATACTCGCTTCTGCTACGCTTCCGAACATACAAATATGCGCTCACTGCCGATGTTGTGAAAATGTTCAGGCAAGTATTATTGGATTATCGTGACCGCAAATTTCAATACATACTTTGGAGAGAGTCGGCAGATAAACCACTTCAGACGTATGAGCTAAACACAGTGACGTACGGTACGGCAGCAGCCCCATATCTCGCTATACGCAGTATGACATATTTGGCCGATCTACACATGCAAACTCACAAGCTTGGAGCACAAGCTAATAACTCATCATTTTATGTGGATGACTTTCTGTGTGGGCATGACACGGCGGAAGGCTTGCAGCAACTCAAGGCAGAGGTCATCGAGATTCTTGACAAAGGCAAATTTGAACTAGCAAAATGGCATTCAAATCACGCAGACTTTGTCGACGACAGGACTATCAAGGATTTGAATCTAGAAGACAACTCAGTTACAAGCACATTGGGCTTAGCATGGAATCAACGTCAGGACATATTGCTATTTGCCTTTCGTCCCAAGTGCTCCATTGACACAATCACCAAGAGCACAATTTTATCTGTAGCATCTTCACTATTTGATCCATTGGGATTGGTAGCGCCAGTCATTGTGACTGCAAAGATCATCCTACAGGAGCTGTGGATACTCAAATTGCAATGGGATGAATCTGTGCCGCAAACACTTTGCCTAGCTTGGAAATCGTTTGCAGCATCGCTTCCGTTATTGGAGTCGCTGGCAATACCTCGATTCTGTATGCAGTCGAACACCAAGGAATTGCAGTTGCATGGATTTTGTGACGCTTTCATTCGTGCATACGGATGCTGCATCTACGCACGCACAGTTGCAGCGGACGGCAAGGTTCAAGTTCACCTGATCACGTCAAAGTGCAGAGTAGCGCCAACTCGCAAGTTATCGCTACCAAAATTGGAACTCGCTGCTGCCCATTTGTTGGCACAGCTCTACATGAAAATTAAAGGTATTTTCACATTGAAACAATCAACCTATCTGTGGAGCGACTTGTCGATAGTTCTTCATTGGATACGGCAACATTCTGCAACACTATCAACATTTGTTGGAAACCGCGTTTCTGACATACAAGAAGCCACACCGGATTGTCATTGGAGACACGTCCCAACACATTCAAATCCAGCCGATCTGGTTTCGAGGGGATGTAAACCCATGGAATTGAATGAATCAATCTGGTTTATGGGGCCGGAGTACCTGAAGCAGAGCTCGAACGCTTGGCCAAGGGAGAAACGGCGCGAACCAGATCCGGAGATCATAACACTTGAGATGCGCAAGTCAGCTTTCAAGGTTACGACGAATAGCAACTACCTACTCGACACACTAAGGAACATAAGTTCGCATCCTCGTTGCTTGCGAATTGTTGCATGGATGCTGCGCTTCACACACGTGCTTCGGGAAACCCATTGAGCTGTCTACGCCCTCGCCGACACCTCAAGAACTTCAGCGTGCATTTAATTGCATTATTTGGAATCTGCAGCAACAACATTTCGCAGATGAAATTCACGCTTTGCTCAAAAACAGGCAAATATCAAGTCACATAAAATTTCTTAATCCATTTTTACAGATTACAGACGGATACCTACTACTGAAGGTTGGTGGCCGTCTCGAATTGGCAAATGCACCAGACGCTCAGAAACATCCAATCCTACTTCCAAGTAAAGATGATTTTATTCGTCACTACATGCAGTTTCTTCATATTCAACACTACCATGCTGGCTCAAAGGCACTTGTTGCACTACTTCGTCTTCAATTCTGGATCGTCAACGCTCGAGACTTGGCTCGCTCTATTGTCAGGAAATGCGTGCACTGTGTGCGCTACAAGCCAAAGCTGCAACAGCAACTCATGGGGAACCTGCCTGTAGAGCGAGTGACTCCATCGAGACCCTTTGCTCACTGTGGAGTTGACTTTTGTGGACCAGTCAACGTCTATCTTCGCATACAGGGCAAGGCACCTCGTAAGGCCTACATTGCCATATTCGTATGCTTCGCCACCAAGGCAGTACATATCGAGGTGGTATCTGACCTTTCAACGGATGCATTCTTAGCCGCTTTGAGGCGCATGATTGCACGACGTGGATTGCCTGTAGATATATTCTGCGATAACGCCACAAATTTCACCGGAGCAAGCAATCACCTAAAGGATCTTCGGAACTTCTTCTTCAAGCAAGAAAATCAACAGTCAATAACCAGTTTTTGCATAAATGAATTCATAAACTTTCGTTTCATCCCACCCAGAGCACCACACTTTGGCGGCCTCTGGGAGGCGGCAGTAAAAAGCGCCAAGGGACTCATGACGCGCAGCCTAATGAACTCTCGCTGCACTTTTGAAGAATTGGCCACAATCACAGCGGAGGTAGAAGCCATTCTCAACTCGCGCCCGCTCACCCCACTGTCGTCAGATCCAAGTGACTTGGGTGCTCTGACACCTGGTCACTTCCTAATTGGAAACTCCTTGCGGGCATTACCTGAACACAACATAGAAGACGAAAGGCTGACATCTTTATCCCGCTGGCGTTTGATAACTGGTATCAAACAATATTTTTGGCGACGGTGGTTGGCAGACTACTTCAACGAGCTGAACGTGCGGTCCAAGTGGACCAAACCAGGGCCCAGTATATCTATCGGTGACATGGTTCTCGTACATGAGGACAACATGCCTTCTCAGAAGTGGATAATGGGTCGCATTACAGCTATAATTCCTGGACGAGATCAACGAGTACGAGTTGTAGATGTCCGCACCACAAAGGGCATAATCCGGAGACCAATTCACAAACTAGCTTTACTTCCTGTCTCTTGAAAGACTGTGTCATTCAATGGGGCCGGGATGTTGGGTCAAATCATTAATATTTGTTCACATTCAATTTATACCTATGTATACTCTTATATTTGGGACCACCCTAACTAATTGTCTCTCTTTACGTTCTTAAACTCTTCTCACTTACACTCATTCGCCTAACTTTAAGCAAGCTGCGCTTGCTCATACGTTTCTGTAATTTAGTCTATAACGAGAACTCGATGAATAAACGTTGCACCTACGATGCGCTGCATTTAATATACGGCTCATTAGTTTAGTAGAATAGCACCCCCATACTCTGAAACTCATGCTGGACTGGAAAACGCTCCTGATCCTACAAATACATTAGTCCCCCTTTCTTATAATTGTTTAATCTATTCTGATTAAATTAATGGTACTCATTTGTGTTGCTAATTAAGTTGAATAATTTCTGTCCTTACTAGTAGCTCTTAAACATTGCTCTGGACAAATAGAGAAACATCTGAGTCCCGGTCTAAGAACCTGCTGTTAACTACTTGTTAGTCAGCATCCATGTCCGATCGGTCCCGTCGTGCACAATTGGGTGTACCCTCTTCGCGTTTAATTAAACGCAGGTCTTCAGCACCTCCTATTCCTTCTGAAAACCGCAATCCACCAGCGCGTTCACACGCAGTCCGGTCGTAACCCGATCCAGTCCAAGGCCAGCAAGTACTTCAGCAAACATGTCTCTCTCTGACTTTATTTCCGCTGCTGATCGGCTTATCAAGTTTGAAGTCCGCATCGACGGTCCCGAGGACTCTGGCGCCACCGAGGCGGCCCAGCTCCGAACCCTTGAAGTCCGGCGGGATCGAGTCAAAACCTTATGGGAAGACGCAGAAAGCCAATACAAAGCGTGTTCCAAGGTTTTGAGTCAAGGGTCTGGCAGTGGCGAAATAGAATCTATGGAGGCTAAGTGCGACCATTGTTATACCGTTTACGAGCGGTGCATAGCCCGATTAGGCTTGCAGATCGACGACCTCTCTGCGTTGTGTGCTCCACCTCCCCCTACGTTCACTCCTATTACCTCTTCTGGAGGCTGTCGCCTTCCGCCTGTAGACACGGAAGTGTTTCACGCCGACTACCTGCGCTGGCCAACTTTCAGAGACCTCTTTACGGCTATATACATCAATAATTCGCGCTTAACTCCTGTGGAAAAATTGTTCCATTTGATTTCGAAACAGCAGGCGATGCAAATGCGATAGTCGCGGTTCACCAAGGTGTGTTGCTCGGTACGGCAGTAATTGATGTGAGTCACCGAGGAGCCACCTTTCCCGCCCGAGCTCTGATTGATTCGGGGTCCGAAGCGACGTTGATCTCTGAGAGATTATTCCGCTTAATGAAGTTGCCATTCCAAGCAGTGCAGATTCAGGTGTCGGGCCTGGGAATTTCTGTAACGACTCAGTCGCGGAAGCTTTGTGAATTCTATATCGGCACTCCGCTGGAACCGACGCTTCGGATTGAAGCCTCGGCAATCGTTCTCCCACAACTGTGCGGCAATCTGCCATCATATCCCCTTCCTCAGCACCTCCTAGATGAGGTTCCCGATTGTCCATTAGCTGACCCCTTATTCTTTAACAGCGCTCAAATTGATGTCCTCTTAGGAGCGGATATCCTTCCAGCGGTCGTTAAAGGAGGCTTCCGCCCTAATCTTTTCGGCTCTCTAATGGGGCAAGAGACTATTTTCGGCTGGATCTTTACTGGTCCAGTCACGCAGAAACTACAAAGACACGTTTCAGCATTCACGACCCGAGTCACTTTTTCTGAGGAAGAATCTTGGGAGGTGGAGAATCTTCCCAAGGTGGCCTGGGGGCCGGAATCCGCTTGTGAAGACAACTTCGTCCGAACAACCACAAGGGACAGTTCTGGCTCATATGTCGTGACTCTTCCATTTAAGGAGCCCGACCACATTGACTTGGGCCATTCGCGATCCATCGCTATGAGGCAATTCTTAAAAAACGAGAATAGGCTTTCGAAGAATCCAGTCTTCAAGACTGAATACGATGCTGTCCTGCAGGAGTATCTCGACCTAGGTCACATGAAACCTGTCTCCCCCCGTGGCAATCCTGCCCTTTGCAATTTCTACTTGCCGCATCACGCAATGTTCAAGCCCGAGATGCAATGCATCGTGCCCCCTTTCCAATGGGAAAAGCCTGAATGATATTCTTCATCAAGGCCCAATCCTCCAATCCGATCTTACGATGCAAATTCTGCAATGGCGATACTATCGGTATGTGTTCAATGCTGATATTCAAAAGATGTATCGCCAGATTCGTGTCGACCCCAAGCATACACCATTCCAACGCCTCTTATTCCGCAAGCCAGATGGCGATATCGGTGATTTCGAGCTGAACACCGTTAGCTTCGGGGAAAACTGTGCTTCTTAGCACTTAGGGTGCTTAAACAGCTTGCCATCGATGTGAGGCCTTGTCTGCCACTGGCAAGCCATGTCATATCGGAATGCATGTATGTTGACGATGTTCTCGCAGGATCCCATTCCATAGCAAAGGCTGTTGCGACTATCGCAGAGCTTCAAGAAGCTCAGCGCAGTGCGGGTTTTCCTCTGAGAAAATGGACATCCAACTCCCAAGAATGTCTAACAGCGATTCCAAAGAATCACAGGCTGCGCGAAGACTTCCTAGAGTTTGACGACTCCAGCACAGCAAAGACTACGGGCATTCGCTGGCCAGCTCGATCTGATGAGTTCTTCTTTGTCCCATTCGAAATTCTGGCCCGAGAGTGCCATACAAAGAGAAGTGTCCTTTCTCAGATTTCGAAGCTATTCGATCCTGCCTGCCGGCTGGCTGGCTGGCCCCCTTTGTCGTCCGTGCAAAGATCTTCATGCAGGAGATCTGGCTGCAAGGACTAGACTGGGATTAGCCTCTACCAGACAACTGTCGCCAACGGTGGGAAGAGTTCCTGAGCGACTATCCAACGCTCCAAGAAATACGCATCCCTCGGTGCGTGCACTTTGCTCCAGGAGTTAAGGTACAATACCACGGCTTCTGTGACGCTTCCGAGCGTGCCTACGGCGCCGCAATTTACCTCTGAGTCGAAATTGGCAGCCAATGCTTCTCCAATTTATTTATGCCAAGACACGAGTGGCTCCAGTCAAGACTCTATCAATACCCCGGTTGGAGCTGTGTGGGGTGGTTCTTTTGGCTGAGCTATGCTCGACAGTGCTCTCAGCAGCTCCATCGTCCAATTTCAAACCGTTTTATTGGACTGATTCTGCCATTGTCCTGGCATGGCTCAACAAGCCACCCTGCAAATGGACAACCTTCGTAGCTAACCGTGTCTGCAAGATCACCGAGATATCGAGCCCCGTGATTGGGGTCATGTCCGGTCCGAGTGCAATCCAGCAGACCTTGCAAGCAGGGGAGTCAGTCCACAAGAGCTCATTTCGAACACATTATGGTTCCATGGCCCAGAATGGCTTCTTTGCCCTCAGAACCAGTGCCATTCCCGCATCTCCCACTCCGGATTCCACTTTGGAACAAAAGCCTCCCAAATGCCATCTCGCGAACCAAGCTTCCCAGCCCGAGCTCGCAAGCAGATTCTCGGAGCTCAACCGGGCTCTCCGCATCATGACCTGGATGTTGCGTTTTGCCAACCAATGCCGAAGATCCGCTCATTCTCTGTCGCACCACCTCACGGCCGAAGAAATAAATATCGCCAAAGGTCGGTGCATCTCCTTGTGCCAACAAGATACTTATGCGAAAGAGATTAGCTGCTTACGCGCGAAGCAGCATCTCCCTGTCTCAAGTCAGACTCGCAACCTCAATCCGTTTCTGGATAATAGGGGAATCCTGAGGCCATGCTAACACATCAAAGCTTCCGCGTCCTTGAGCTACGATGAGCGGCATTCGATGATCCCATGTTCGAGCGCTTTCACTAAACTGCTAGTCCGGTTCACCAATCACATAACCTTGCATGGCGGGAACCAATTAATGATGAGACTCCTCCGCACGCAGTTTTGGATTCCCAAGCTCCGAGGTCTAATCAAGTCCGTTCCAAATTCATGCAAAACATGCATATTGTATCGTAAGCGCCTCCAAGCGCAGATGATGGGCAATCTGCCAGCTGAAAAAACGACTTTCTCCAGACCATTTACATTAGTCGGTGTCGACCTTGCAGGCCCCTTTGATGTAAAGAATTACACAGGACGCGCCTGTCTCATTACCAAGGAATATGTTTGTGTGTTCGTTTGTTTCAGTACAAAAGCTATCCATCTTGAGGCTACGTCTGACTTAACCACTGAGAAATTCCTAGCGGCATTCTCTCGCTTGGTGGCGCGGCGAGGATGTCCTCTGTCTTCTATTCAGACAATCGAAAGATCTTCTAAGCTCTCTCAAATCCCCCTCTCCTGGCACTTTAACCCCCTGAACGCTCCCCACATGGGCGGCTTGTGGGAAGCGGGCCTGTTCTGTTCTACAAATCGACCTCCTCAGCAAAATACACCTTCGAGGAGCTCTTGACTCTCTTAGCCAGAATCAAAGCGTGCCTCAACTCCAGGCCGATCTCGCCCATGTCCGAGGACTCCACCGACCTTCTCGCCCTGACTCCTGGGCACTTTCTGGTCGGTGGGCCCCTTCTCTCCGTCGCAGAACCTAGAATCCAGGATAATGCGATGTCAATCATCAATCTTAAGCCTCTCCACCAGCAATTTTGTTCAGCAACTAACACCCGCTGCTGTCAATTCCTTACGGTGCCGCGTCAGCCGAAGAGTTCACACGCTGCGCAAATGCCAGCGTTTCCTGGGACTTCCGGTGGAGAAGCGTCTGCGGGCAACGCTCATAAACAAATACTGCCCAAAGTGCTTGGCTCATCAACATTCCGGGCCAACTTGCTGAAGCCGACAGGGTTGCAAGACGTGTGGCCAAGACCACCACACGCTGCTTCACCTGCCAGGAACGAAGCGAACCCGTCGCCGAGTACGTCAACGCGCCCCAAGCTTCACGCCAGCACCCCTACTCTGACGACTTTAAAGCTACATCTACATTACTCTGCATCCACCCACCCATCATACGCCGTAACTTTTGCTCGGCAGCTGAAAATCGACATCTGGAAGCCAACCCTACATTTTCATTGGTCCTTCGAGCCGAACACAAGAACATCAGCATCCTGCCCACCGCT
Organism: Drosophila antonietae; assembly: GCA_030914385.1. Classification (NCBI taxonomy): domain Eukaryota; kingdom Metazoa; phylum Arthropoda; class Insecta; order Diptera; family Drosophilidae; genus Drosophila; species Drosophila antonietae. The sequence goes on along the minus strand of JAUESO010000052.1, from coordinate 73,873 downwards.
ATCGTCTCTCTTCAGACTCCGTCCAAGAGTTTCGATGTACGAGTCTTGATCGACCCGTGCAGCCCCACCAGCCGGATCAACGCTGAACTGGCACGGACCTTCGGTCTGTCCGCCACTAGCGTTGGTCCGGGGGAGGTTTGCACGGCTCTCGTCGCGTCCAAGACATTAAATTTCCGGCTGGACATCGTATTGCAGCTGGACCCCCATCTGAACTGCCGGACACCCGTCCGGGTCGTTGAACGCAGATCACCGTTTCCCGGGATCACCCTTGCCGACGCCCGCTGGGACTCTCCCAGTTTTGTGCTCATTGTGCTGGGGGCCGATGTGTATTCTCACATCCTGCTTCCGGGTTTCGTTCCCAGTATAGACGGGCTCCCATTGGCCCAGAACACCGAACTCGGGTGGGTCCTGTCGAGCTCTTGCACGGATGAGGAGAGCAGGACATTGGAATCATTGCAGGGGGGGGGTAGTATGTTAATGGCATTAAAGTATTTTACTCCTCTTTCTCCACACCACATCTGTTATCAACATTTAAAGTTTTTTGCCACCAGAATGGCATTCCAAAATTAACTTGTGTGATCGAACAACCTTTTGTTTCTTACAAGAATAAATACTGAAAAAATATATATATTGAAAATCAACTCACCGTGTGTTTTAACCATCTACATCATCTACATCAAAACCACCATCTACATCTACATTACTTTACATCCTTCCACCCATCATACACTGCAACATTTGCGGCAGCTGAAAATCGACATCTGGAAGCCAACCCTACATTTTCAGTACGCAAGTCAATCTGTGTTAGTTCAAGGAGCCGAATTACATGAAAAGCCAGCGTGAGTTTTCTTTTTCTTTTAGTAGATAAACCAACCATACCTTTAGATATATCCATACCATTAGAGTCTAAAATAACACAACCTCGATTGTAGAGTAAAGGAAGCGAGGCACACCCTGCTGCAATTCCCTAACACAAATCTAACCAGGCAGTTGGAACGTGACGAGAGCCCGTTCGCCAGGCGGACGAAACCCCTGGCAGTGGGCAAAAAAGCCTAGCCTTACAAGCAGAATACTAATATCCAGTTGATCATGTATGTTTAGGACACCAGCTGCTTCGAGAGGATATTGCACAATAGCGACAGAAGCGTACACACGCAACAGTGTTGCTGCCCAGCGAAATATGATCCCTCGCATTATATGCAATGATAGCGTTTTTAGGGCTTAGGGCTAGCTGCAATTATAAGAATTCATGTCCCTTAGAGTTAAGTAAGTAAGAAGGCTCTAGTCGAGACGGCTCGACAACGAGATACCCTGAACCCTGCAAAAAAACTAATACTCTTCTTCTTTACCAAATTACAAGTCTCTAGTATTTGAATTGCGTTTTCAAATTGGGAGCGAAGGGGGCACGGCATCCATAATCTGAAAATTACATAATCTGCGTATCCATAATATCTAGCTAAAACGGTGTAGAAGTTATGCCCAAAAAACATTAAAAATTAAAGCGAATTTTCGATTTGTATAGATAATTTGGAAATGGGATGAGTTATCGAAAAAAGAAATAAAAAAAAATAATAAACTCGTGCTGCGCAACTAACATGTGTTAACGAGATCTCGACTTTCATACGGACGGACGGACGAACAGATGGACGAACGGACAGGGCTCGATAAACTTTTTTTTTTCGGCTGATCACGAATATATATACTTTGTGGGGTCTGCGACTTCTCCTTCTGCCTGTTCCATACATTTTCACAAAACCATTATACCCTAAATTCCCATTTTCAATAGGTCCAGGGTATAAAAAGAAAGAGAACAAAATAATAGATAAAATAAAACAAAGAAGTTCACCAACGAAGCAGTTTATCAACACAGCAGTGCAACGAAGCAGTTTTCCAACACAGCAGTGCACGAGACAGTTCACTACACAATCAAAACAAAGAAGTTCATCAAAGAAACAGTTCATCAAGATGGCAGCTATACTAACATAATAACATGTGAGTAGGGTGTTCAATAAAAAGAAAAATTATTAAAATTCACAAGCAATACAATTTCAACCTTTTAATAATCCTTTCAATATTAATTGTTAATAAAATACACGACACAAAAATTCACTGTCCTTATTTGCATGTGATATGAGTGATAAAAGATTTGGCAATACAATTTCAAAGAATACTCAATACTAAAGTTCAGGAAAGTATAAATACAGGTGAAAATTTAAAAATATCTTTGTTGGAAGCTGCCGAGCTTTTTGAGCAATTCTGGCACCAATCATTTGCGAAGGCACAAATAAAAGCCAATACGATTTAATTTAGCTTATTATTTATTAATTTAATGCCGAGTCCGTGATATTTGTTTAGGCAAAGTTAATTATATGCGAAAAGATAGGATAGATGTTGCGCGGCTGCAGACAACTTTCGTACAGAATTAGAGAATTTAAGGAATCGAAGTTACTCGTATAAGCAAGTAAAAAGAAGCCGAAAGTTATATATGTATGCGTGTTATGCTTTCTTATGTGCATGAGTGCACTAACAGCGAATGAGAACGACATAGAGAACATACTAATTTAAGAAAAGCTTATTTAAGAGCAATTATTAGTTTTTCAACAGGATCATCAACCGGAAGGACGCACAGCTTATTGACAGCTCGACGTGTAGTTCCAGTGGGCGTACGCAAAACAGTAACTCTCACGACACCATCAGCTCCAGCAATGATCAAGAACAAGAGGACGAGAATTGAGTACAGCCTGAATTTGGCATACCAAAGTGCGCAGTTCGTCGAAGCCAAGAAGTGCCGATCGCATAAAGAGATATAAATGTTTTTAGCTGTCTTCACTGCTGCTTCCCATAGGCCGCCGAAATGTGACGAACGAGGAGGTATGAACTTCCAATCGAAGCTGTTGTTGATGCAGTAGCTGTGGAGTTCATTGCGATGTTCCTGGCTCAACAATAGACGCCGCAGATCCGCCATTTTACGGAATTTTTGTTTGCAGCGCATAACTCAAGTTTAGGCACCCTAAGAGTCTTTAGTGGGGCGACCCTAGCTTTGGAACAGAGCAACTGAACTTGAACAGCATTCTTCGATGAGCGAACATAAACACAAGAGCCATAAGCCTGAAGACTAGCATCGCAGAAGGCATGTAATTCGACCCTTCCTTTAAGTTGGAGTACATAACGAGGAAATACTGCATGGCTCACTTGATAAAAGTCCTTACAAAATTCGCTCCAAGTCGTTTCCAATGGTTGCGGTAAGCTCTCATCCCATTGCAGCTTGTCTCTCCACATATGTTGCAAGATGATTTTGGCCCTAGTTAAAGTTGCTCCGACCAAACCTACCGGATCATAACATCGCGCAATGGTTGATAGAACCGAGCGTTTTGTATGTTTGCCAGTACTAATTTTGGGCTCGAAAGTGAACACGAAGCTGTCCTTTCGAGGCTCCCAGATGAGTCCGAGTGTTTTTGTCACATCGCTGCCGTCGTCGAGTTTGAGAAAACTCTCCTGCTCAGTTTCTGGAACTCCGCGAAGTATATCAGTTGAGGTGGAGCACCATTTCCTCAATTTGAAATTTCCTCGGTCAAGAAGATGTGTGGTTTGTCGCATAATGTCATGAACTTCTTCAGCTGAATTAGCTCCTGATATCAAATCGTCAACGTAGAAATCTCGCAAGACAGTTTTAGATTCTAATGGGTACGACGACGACTCATCCATTGCTAGTTGATGCATTGCACGAATTGCCAAAAAGGAACCAGGTTTGGTCCCATACGTGACAGTATTCAACTTAAAAACTTGAATATCATGGTCTGAAGAGTCTCGCCATAAAATACACTGGAGCATAGAATCAGGCTCCAAGACTTTCACACACCTATACATTTTACAAATATCTCCTGTAAGTGCAATGGAAAATGTGCGAAAACGAACGAGCGTGTGAAACAATGGTGGTAATGGCAGAGCCGTCAAAGACAACTCTCAGCTTTGTTGTGGAACTCTCTTCTTTGTATACGCAATGATGGGGTAGGAAATATTTGCATTTATTGATATCTGCGCTGGGCACCAGTGACATATGCTGGAGATCAATATATTCCTTTATAAATGGTGAATATTTCTCCTTGAGAGTTTGATTTTGAGTGAATTTACGCTCCAAGTTTATGAGTCGACGCTTGGCCTGCAAATAGTAGTCGCCCAAAGATTCGACGCATAGCTTTTTTGGCAAGCAAACTGAATATTCCCCTGATGACAATCGACGATAGTTTGTGATGAAATGCTGCTGACAATGGGGCTCCTCGGTTGTTACCTTGGCGATAGGCTCGAAGACGTGCTCTACTTCCCAAAATTAACGCACTAACTCATCAAGCCGAGTGCTGTGATTAGTGTCATCCGAAGCTCTTTGGGTTGCGATGAACAATGAGAGTTTGGGGGCCGATTGCCCGCCACTTGACACGATCCAGTCGAGTTGAGTTTTCTGCAAAATTGGTAAACCAGGTGCTAACAGAATTAGCCCAACACACAATAGCTCGAAGAAGAGACCAGCTCCGATGAGAAGATCAATCCGTTGTGATTTATGGAATAAGGAATGAGCTAGCTGTATGTTTGAGGGTATATTCCAACTGTTAGTAGACATTGACATCCCAGGCTGATTGTCAGGCTATCGAAGACTGATTGTAATGCAATAGAGTATGGTGCTTCGAATGGCAAGTACGACAGGAGCTAGATTTACAATCCCTTAACTGATGCCCTTTTCTCAGGCAATTGAGGCAAAGTGCGAGTCTCTTGGCCTCCTTATGTCTTGAAATTGGCGACAATTTCTCAAAGCGCTTACATTGAAATATCATGTGGCTTGTGTCTTCGCAAAATACACAACAACTAGGAATCTTGGAAGCAACAAATGATTTTCTTAAATGTGTACTCACGATCTTCCCTGACTAGCCAACCTGACCATCTTGCAAAGCTTGATCCACATTTTCAAGCATTCGACATCGTCCTTGCAAGAAACTTGACCATTTGACCCACGATGGTAACTCATTAGCAGACGAGCTTTCCTCCCATTTGACCTGAGTGGACTTATCCAATTTCTGCAACACTCTTTGCACGATTATAATATTAGCAACTTTTAAGGAAGTTACTTAGGCTGGGGCAAAACTCTCAGTCTCCCCAGGGTCATTTACATCATCAATCAAAACAAAGAAGTTCATCAAAGAAACAGTTCATCAAGATGGCAGCTATACTAACATAATAACATGTGAGTAGGGTGTTCAATAAAAAGAAAAATTATTAAAATTCACAAGCAATACAATTTCAAACCTTTTAATAATCCTTTCAATATTAATTGTTAATAAAATACACGACACAAAAATTCACTGTCCTTATTTGCATGTGATATGAGTGATAAAAGATTTGGCAATACAATTTCAAAGAATACTCAATACTAAAGTTCAGAAAAGTATAAATACAGGTGAAAATTTAAAAATATCTTTGTTGGAAGCTGCCGAGCTTTTTGAGCAATTCTGGCACCAATCATTTGCGAAGGCACAAATAAAAGCCAATACGATTTAATTTAGCTTATTATTTATTAATTTAATGCCGAGTCCGTGATATTTGTTTAGGCAAAGTTAATTATATGCGAAAAGATAGGATAGATGTTGCGCGGCTGCAGACAACTTTCGTACAGAATTAGAGAATTTAAGGAATCGAAGTTACTCGTATAAGCAAGTAAAAAGAAGCCGAAAGTTATATATGTATGCGTGTTATGCTTTCTTATGTGCATGAGTGCACTAACAGCGAATGAGAACGACATAGAGAACATACTAATTTAAGAAAAGCTTATTTAAGAGCAATTATTAGTTTTTCAACAGGATCATCAACCGGAAGGACGCACAGCTTATTGACAGCTCGACGTGTAGTTCCAGTGGGCGTACGCAAAACAGTAACTCTCACGACACCATCAGCTCCAGCAATGATCAAGAACAAGAGGACGAGAATTGAGTACAGCCTGAATTTGGCATACCAAAGTGCGCAGTTCGTCGAAGCCAAGAAGTGCCGATCGCATAAAGAGATATAAATGTTTTTAGCTGTCTTCACTGCTGCTTCCCATAGGCCGCCGAAATGTGACGAACGAGGAGGTATGAACTTCCAATCGAAGCTGTTGTTGATGCAGTAGCTGTGGAGTTCATTGCGATGTTCCTGGCTCAACAATAGACGGCCGCAGATCCGCCATTTTACGGAATTTTTGTTTGCAGCGCATAACTCAAGTTTAGGCACCCTAAGAGTCTTTAGTGGGGCGACCCTAGCTTTGGAACAGAGCAACTGAACTTGAACAGCATTCTTCGATGAGCGAACATAAACACAAGAGCCATAAGCCTGAAGACTAGCATCGCAGAAGGCATGTAATTCGACCCTTCCTTTAAGTTGGAGTACATAACGAGGAAATACTGCATGGCTCACTTGATAAAAGTCCTTACAAAATTCGCTCCAAGTCGTTTCCAATGGTTGCGGTAAGCTCTCATCCCATTGCAGCTTGTCTCTCCACATATGTTGCAAGATGATTTTGGCCCTAGTTAAAGTTGCTCCGACCAAACCTACCGGATCATAACATCGCGCAATGGTTGATAGAACCGAGCGTTTTGTATGTTTGCCAGTACTAATTTTGGGCTCGAAAGTGAACACGAAGCTGTCCTTTCGAGGCTCCCAGATGAGTCCGAGTGTTTTTGTCACATCGCTGCCGTCGTCGAGTTTGAGAAAACTCTCCTGCTCAGTTTCTGGAACTCCGCGAAGTATATCAGTTGAGGTGGAGCACCATTTCCTCAATTTGAAATTTCCTCGGTCAAGAAGATGTGTGGTTTGTCGCATAATGTCATGAACTTCTTCAGCTGAATTAGCTCCTGATATCAAATCGTCAACGTAGAAATCTCGCAAGACAGTTTTAGATTCTAATGGGTACGACGACGACTCATCCATTGCTAGTTGATGCATTGCACGAATTGCCAAAAAGGAACCAGGTTTGGTCCCATACGTGACAGTATTCAACTTAAAAACTTGAATATCATGGTCTGAAGAGTCTCGCCATAAAATACACTGGAGCATAGAATCAGGCTCCAAGACTTTCACACACCTATACATTTTACAAATATCTCCTGTAAGTGCAATGGAAAATGTGCGAAAACGAACGAGCGTGTGAAACAATGGTGGTAATGGCAGAGCCGTCAAAGACAACTCTCAGCTTTGTTGTGGAACTCTCTTCTTTGTATACGCAATGATGGGGTAGGAAATATTTGCATTTATTGATATCTGCGCTGGGCACCAGTGACATATGCTGGAGATCAATATATTCCTTTATAAATGGTGAATATTTCTCCTTGAGAGTTTGATTTTGAGTGAATTTACGCTCCAAGTTTATGAGTCGACGCTTGGCCTGCAAATAGTAGTCGCCCAAAGATTCGACGCATAGCTTTTTTGGCAAGCAAACTGAATATTCCCCTGATGACAATCGACGATAGTTTGTGATGAAATGCTGCTGACAATGGGGCTCCTCGGTTGTTACCTTGGCGATAGGCTCGAAGACGTGCTCTACTTCCCAAAATTAACGCACTAACTCATCAAGCCGAGTGCTGTGATTAGTGTCATCCGAAGCTCTTGGGTTGCGATGAACAATGAGAGTTTGGGGGCCGATTGCCCGCCACTTGACACGATCCAGTCGAGTTGAGTTTTCTGCAAAATTGGTAAACCAGGTGCTAACAGAATTAGCCCAACACACAATAGCTCGAAGAAGAGACCAGCTCCGATGAGAAGATCAATCCGTTGTGATTTATGGAATAAGGAATGAGCTAGCTGTATGTTTGAGGGTATATTCCAACTGTTAGTAGACATTGACATCCCAGGCTGATTGTCAGGCTATCGAAGACTGATTGTAATGCAATAGAGTATGGTGCTTCGAATGGCAAGTACGACAGGAGCTAGATTTACAATCCCTTAACTGATGCCCTTTTCTCAGGCAATTGAGGCAAAGTGCGAGTCTCTTGGCCTCCTTATGTCTTGAAATTGGCGACAATTTCTCAAAGCGCTTACATTGAAATATCATGTGGCTTGTGTCTTCGCAAAATACACAACAACTAGGAATCTTGGAAGCAACAAATGATTTTCTTAAATGTGTACTCACGATCTTCCCTGACTAGCCAACCTGACCATCTTGCAAAGCTTGATCCACATTTTCAAGCATTCGACATCGTCCTTGCAAGAAACTTGACCATTTGACCCACGATGGTAACTCATTAGCAGACGAGCTTTCCTCCCATTTGACCTGAGTGGACTTATCCAATTTCTGCAACACTCTTTGCACGATTATAATATTAGCAACTTTTAAGGAAGTTACTTAGGCTGGGGCAAAACTCTCAGTCTCCCCAGGGTCATTTACATCATCAATCAAAACAAAGAAGTTCATCAAAGAAACAGTTCATCAAGATGGCAGCTATACTAACATAATAACATGTGAGTAGGGTGTTCAATAAAAAGAAAAATTATTAAAATTCACAAGCAATACAATTTCAACCTTTTAATAATCCTTTCAATATTAATTGTTAATAAAATACACGACACAAAAATTCACTGTCCTTATTTGCATGTGATATGAGTGATAAAAGATTTGGCAATACAATTTCAAAGAATACTCAATACTAAAGTTCAGAAAAGTATAAATACAGGTGAAAATTTAAAAATATCTTTGTTGGAAGCTGCCGAGCTTTTTGAGCAATTCTGGCACCAATCATTTGCGAAGGCACAAATAAAAGCCAATACGATTTAATTTAGCTTATTATTTATTAATTTAATGCCGAGTCCGTGATATTTGTTTAGGCAAAGTTAATTATATGCGAAAAGATAGGATAGATGTTGCGCGGCTGCAGACAACTTTCGTACAGAATTAGAGAATTTAAGGAATCGAAGTTACTCGTATAAGCAAGTAAAAAGAAGCCGAAAGTTATATATGTATGCGTGTTATGCTTTCTTATGTGCATGAGTGCACTAACAGCGAATGAGAACGACATAGAGAACATACTAATTTAAGAAAAGCTTATTTAAGAGCAATTATTAGTTTTTCAACAGGATCATCAACCGGAAGGACGCACAGCTTATTGACAGCTCGACGTGTAGTTCCAGTGGGCGTACGCAAAACAGTAACTCTCACGACACCATCAGCTCCAGCAATGATCAAGAACAAGAGGACGAGAATTGAGTACAGCCTGAATTTGGCATACCAAAGTGCGCAGTTCGTCGAAGCCAAGAAGTGCCGATCGCATAAAGAGATATAAATGTTTTTAGCTGTCTTCACTGCTGCTTCCCATAGGCCGCCGAAATGTGACGAACGAGGAGGTATGAACTTCCAATCGAAGCTGTTGTTGATGCAGTAGCTGTGGAGTTCATTGCGATGTTCCTGGCTCAACAATAGACGCCGCAGATCCGCCATTTTACGGAATTTTTGTTTGCAGCGCATAACTCAAGTTTAGGCACCCTAAGAGTCTTAGTGGGGCGACCCTAGCTTTGGAACAGAGCAACTGAACTTGAACAGCATTCTTCGATGAGCGAACATAAACACAAGAGCCATAAGCCTGAAGACTAGCATCGCAGAAGGCATGTAATTCGACCCTTCCTTTAAGTTGGAGTACATAACGAGGAAATACTGCATGGCTCACTTGATAAAAGTCCTTACAAAATTCGCTCCAAGTCGTTTCCAATGGTTGCGGTAAGCTCTCATCCCATTGCAGCTTGTCTCTCCACATATGTTGCAAGATGATTTTGGCCCTAGTTAAAGTTGCTCCGACCAAACCTACCGGATCATAACATCGCGCAATGGTTGATAGAACCGAGCGTTTTGTATGTTTGCCAGTACTAATTTTGGGCTCGAAAGTCAACACGAAGCTGTCCTTTCGAGGCTCCCAGATGAGCCCGATGAATATTTCTCCTTGAGAGTTTGATTTTGAGTGAATTTACGCTCCAAGTTTATGAGTCGACGCTTGGCCTGCAAATAGTAGTCGCCCAAAGATTCGACGCATAGCTTTTTTGGCAAGCAAACTGAATATTCCCCTGATGACAATCGACGATAGTTTGTGATGAAATGCTGCTGACAATGGGGCTCCTCGGTTGTTACCTTGGCGATAGGCTCGAAGACGTGCTCTACTTCCCAAAATTAACGCACTAACTCATCAAGCCGAGTGCTGTGATTAGTGTCATCCGAAGCTCTTTGGGTTGCGATGAACAATGAGAGTTTGGGGGCCGATTGCCCGCCACTTGACACGATCCAGTCGAGTTGAGTTTTCTGCAAAATTGGTAAACCAGGTGCTAACAGAATTAGCCCAACACACAATAGCTCGAAGAAGAGACCAGCTCCGATGAGAAGATCAATCCGTTGTGATTTATGGAATAAAGAATGAGCTAGCTGTATGTTTGAGGGTATATTCCAACTGTTAGTAGACATTGACATCCCAGGCTGATTGTCAGTAATCATCTGGGAAACGATTGCAGTGATGGTAGTGGAATAATTTGAAATCCGCGATTTCAAAACGAGATCGACTGAGTATCCTTCAGTTGAGAAGCTGGCATCTCTAATGCCAGAAACTGCAGTGAACGATTTGCTTTATCGAAGCTGAAGCTGATTTGCGAAACGACTGGTGACGAAGTGAAGTTGAGATACTGAATACAAGAGTACACGACACGGAACCAATTTTCCAGCTCGATTCTTGACAAGGATTATAGCAGTGGCTAGAAACACAACATCAGACGAACTAGGTGATATGTGGGCTTGAGGCAGAGAAGGTGACATTGCAACCATGGCAGTGGGATGTATTGTATGTGCTTGTTGATCAGGTTTCAACACAGCGTTGGATGTGGCTATCGAAGACTGATTGTAATGCAATAGAGTATGGTGCTTCGAATGGCAAGTACGACAGGAGCTAGATTTACAATCCCTTAACTGATGCCCTTTTCTCAGGCAATTGAGGCAAAGTGCGAGTCTCTTGGCCTCCTTATGTCTTGAAATTGGCGACAATTTCTCAAAGCGCTTACATTGAAATATCATGTGGCTTGTGTCTTCGCAAAATACACAACAACTAGGAATCTTGGAAGCAACAAATGATTTTCTTAAATGTGTACTCACGATCTTCCCTGACTAGCCAACCTGACCATCTTGCAAAGCTTGATCCACATTTTCAAGCATTCGACATCGTCCTTGCAAGAAACTTGACCATTTGACCCACGATGGTAACTCATTAGCAGACGAGCTTTCCTCCCATTTGACCTGAGTGGACTTATCCAATTTCTGCAACACTCTTTGCACGATTATAATATTAGCAACTTTTAAGGAAGTTACTTAGGCTGGGGCAAAACTCTCAGTCTCCCCAGGGTCATTTACAAGACATTTATAAATTGCCGGAACCACGGGATGAAAGGAATAACAGGCTAAGGGGGAAAAATAGGTAAGAAATGGGTCGGCGATGACAGGAGCAGCAGACGGCGGCCTGGAAACGCCAAAGGCACGCGCGCCGCTGGCCGCCCAGACCTCACTCTGGTACATCGGTGGAACCTGTGTGAGATGCGAGGTCTTACGGGTCCACCTGCGGTGTATAACACTCAGAGGCTGGAACACCGCACTCGCCGGCAGTTATGGCGACCCAGCTGGCTACCACTCGCTACAATAACTAACAGACACTGGCGGCTGCGTGGAGCCAACTCTGGCGCATGACGCTCGGAGCCGGATCACGTGGCGCCCACGGTGCGCCACGGCGATGGCACAAACACCTCGCCAGCAACAAAGCCCCGCTTGGCACCACTTGTATCCGGCCCTGGCGTATAACACTCGGGGCCTCATCATGTAGCTACCTACTGGTCACCCGCTATGTCTCACAAAAAGAAATGTCTCTAACTCGTCACAGCTTTGGTTACTTACGGCGATCAGCAGGAGGCGGCGGCATTGTCTTTAATGCGTGGGTCAGCTTTTAATAATTCTGTGCGTTCGCTTCGGAGGTCAGAAGACGATTGTCTGTAGCGCTCTTTGTTTCGGAGCGGCTGCTACGCTAGCCCGTTCTGCGCTTCGCAGCCGCTACATGCCTTTGCATGCATTCGGCTGCGCATGAGCTTTCGCCTCTGCCCGGTCGAGCGCCAGTGCGTTATGTAGCCAGTGCGCTATGTAGCGTGGGAGCATTCGGGTCGGCACTTGCTTGTTCTGAGCGCGGCGGCGCTCTCTTAGCATTGCGCCGCTTGCTTGCTCTGTGCACTGCGCTGCTCTCTTAGCACTGCGCTCTGTCCGTTTTGTGTGTGCTATTGTTGTCCGTTATGTTGTTGCTGCCGTTCGATGCTGTTGCTAAATGCATTATTTGTCGAATAATGCAGCCTGTACCGCGATTGATCGCCGCTAGAATTCTTTATATTGTCTTTTGTTCCGTTCACCATTCTTAACTACTAAGTATCTACAATTTACAGTGATGTCTTCTGGTGTCATCGGCAGTCAGTTGGCAGCCTGGCAAGTGGAGTCCAGGCATTCGTATACGTGTTTGCAGCATTGTCAGGACTGTTGAGTCGCCGTCATCTGATGGCAGCGATTCAGGACTGGCGGGCAGAAAAAACTTGTAAAATGGTTGAAGGATCGGCACTGCGTCAGGATGATTGTGGCAGCGTCGATACTGGGTGGCATCTAGTTAATAGAATTTTGTAGTTATAAGTGTTTGAGCGGACAGTGAGTATCTCGGACTCTACAATTGTATGTAAGTATACAATTGTAATTGTTTTATTGCATACGAAAGTGCCGTCGGCACAATCATATGCATTATTGATTTGACAATACTTTTAGAATCTTATGTATTGCTTGTCGACAGCTGGTGGGATGCCATCAAGCTCATTAGATGGACGAGCTTGTCCAGTTTCTCTTCCAGGCTTTTAGCATGCGATGCAGCATCTTTGCGCGTGCGCTGCTCCTCCAGCATCAGATCGATCAGCATGTCTATTTTTTGGTTGGCACCAGCTGATGTGTTGGCATCTCTAGGTTGAGATAGTTCAACAGTAGCTTCAGCAACATTCAAATTGCCCATGGCAACTCGTTGAGGCTGTTGATGGCGTTGATTTTGAAGCACTTGCTGTAGTGATCCCTTGTGTGTCTGTTGTTGTTGTGGCTGTTATTCAAGCTGAGTCATGTGTTGTTGTAGTACTTGCTGTAGTGATTGTTGTTGTTGTTGTTGTAGTGGCTCTTGATTTGTGTGTATCTTTGTAATTAGCTGCTGTTGTTGTTGCTGGGACGGCTGGCTGTGGCCAGTTCTCAAAACTTCAGCAAAGCTGGGTGTTTTATTTGATACTGATTGGCTATGTTTTTTCTTCTTTTTCAGTTGTGGTTGCTGTTTCATTGACTGGATTGGCTGTTGTTGTTGGACTGGAAACTGCTGTTGTTGTTGTTGTTGTATGGGCTGCTGACGAGTCGGCCGCTTATTGACCTGGAGATTGCGTCGTATTGTGGACATAGTGGCTGTATTGTCGCCAATCTTTGGAATACGCGACAATTCGGCCAATAGTTTAGTTGCTATTTTACTCCTTTGGAGACCTTCAGTTTGCAGGCATCCTTGAATGCCTTGCATCCACGGTAACTGGCGGCATGCTCGCCCTGGCAGTTGGCGCACTTTGGCGGCGTTTGATGATTTTCACCCTTGCGTCTCTTGCACTGTATAGATGGATGGCTGCCGCTGCATTTGACGCAGACAGATGGACGGTGGCAATAGTTCTTCGTGTGTCCAAATTACTGGCAGCGATGGCATTGTACGGCGTCTGCATTGCGCATGGTTTTTTCCATGCGTACTCTTTGACCGCCAAGGCTGGTGATTTGCAAAACGTTTTTGCTGTTCGGTGTGGCCGCAATTTCGACCTCAAACAAATTAAGTTTTTGCCGTGTACAACGTTTTTTAATGATGCTAACATACCTAACTGTGTAGCCCAGATTTGTTAGCTGTTGGCGAATCCAGGTGTCTGGAGTCGAGTGGTGCAGATGCCGAATTACAAATCGAAATCCGCGTTCAGATTGCAATTGGTAAGTATGAGATTCAATGTTATGCTGTCTGAAGTGATGCACTAGCTTACGGTATGATGCAATGTTGACGCATTGCAAACGTACGCCTTGGTTGGCAGTCGGTTTTGTGTAGTAGTTCTTACTACCGATGACTTTGTTGATGCCATCTATGACAGGCATTATGTCTGTTACAAATGGCAAGAAAAGTGGCGTGGGTCGCTCATTTGGCCCATCTATGTTGATGTCATCAGGAATAGTGTCATTGTCATCATTGATTTCGTTCTCGTTGTCATTTTCGATAGCATTGTCGTCATCATTAGAATCGTTGTTGTCAACATCCATGCTATTTGCATGATTGTCGTGATTAACGCCATCTGTTGGCAAGTTGTCAGTAGTGGTAGAATGCATGATTTCACGCACATCGTTGATAGGTGGCGTGTTTGTACGCTCAGTTGTAGCGGTAGTAGAATGCGCAATTTTACGCGCAGGTGCAGCGGTGGATTGTGTCTCAGCCACATTTATAATATGTGGTTGAGTCATCAAATCCAATGTTGAATGATTTGCTGTAGTGTATGGAGCAGTCAATTGTTTCCATACTTTTTTGGCTGATTCTGATAATGGCGGTGTAGGCAAGCCACCGCTGACTAGATAATTTAGTATTTCATCGATATCAGGTTGAGGAAATTGTGTTGTCGTAAGTAGTTGATTAACAATTTCGTCAATTGCAGATTCCGCCAGTTCCGGATTGGAATTGGACTTCCTTGGTTTAGAATGGCAATTTGTATCAGCATTCCTATTGGAATTCTTGTTGAAATTCTTATTATGATTCTTATTGGTATTCCTATTGGAATTTTTGTTGGTAGTGGAGGTATTGGTGGTAGAAGGGGAATATGGCGGACAATTTGCAAGAATTCGCAAGAGTTCTTCATTGGTTTCGAGATTATTTGATTCCGAATTTCGGCAATTCGAATTTGATTGCCGCTGCTTTTCGTGATTGACTGTCATTTTTGACATTTTTGGCTTGGCCGTTGGGCTACTGCCTTTCTTGGCTGGGCGCTTGGTATGACTTGCCTTTTTATTCCGTTGATTTTGGATGTTAAATTCCATCTCTGACTGTTGCATCACTTCCAAGGCGAGGCGCAACATGGATGCCGCATCTTGGTCTTGGTCGATGCCCACCTGGTTCAGCCCATCACATGAGCCAACTCCAGGCAGGCCATCGCCTTCCATTATGTCGTCGTCGTCGTAGTATAGAGAATCGTCGTCGTCGTCAATGTGCACGAAAGTATCCTCGTTTGAAGTCTCGTCGTTGCCGATGAGACTTTTTGAGACTCCGCTGGGCATGACAAGTGGCTTTTTCTCACACACACACACACAAGATTAGTGAAAATTCCACAAAATTGTCTAAAATTGTCAATAATTGGCAAAATTCATGCAAATTTAACGTCTCTGTCGTTGATTAATGGTTTGTTTTTCACCATTATTTAATTATTTACTTATTTACTGTCTCTTTGACTCTTTGCGATGTCTTTGCACTCGCCTCGCATAGTAGCGGTTTGCCGCCGGCCGCTGCACTGCGCACTTTTACTCCGAGAGCTCGCACGGCTATGCAGCGACGAAGGCTAGGCAAACAGTCTGCGAAGGCTGGGCAAACAGTGGCGGGCCGGACTCGCCATCGCCTCCACCATTTTGGCCATTTTGGGCCATTTTGTTGCCATTGTCCAAAAGGGCAGGCGATGGCGAGTCACGGGTTTGGTTTATCTATCTTGGAAATTAAATGGTGCCTAATCTTATGCTATACTAAATTTTACATAGTTAGGTCTCGATTTGAATTTGGATGTCTAACAGAGCTAGGCAGAATTTGCTAACACTATAATGTTAAAAAGTAAACAAACTTATACTAGAATGTTGGAATGGCAAAATTAAACTAAGCTTTGATTGACTTAAATTTACAGGGGAAGGGGAAATATATACAGGTAAGTAAATCTAATACATTTTGGCTTAATACTAACAATTTACATTCTTAACTACTAACTATCTACAATTTACAGCGATGTCCTCTGGTGTCATCGGCAGTCAGTTGGCAGCCTGGCAGGTGGAGTCCAGGCATTCGAATACGTATTTATATAATTGACGATTTGTTGAGTCACCGTCACATGATGGCAGCGACTCAGGACTGGTGGGCAGTAAAGATTGTATGATGGTTGAAGGATCGGCACTGCAATGATTGTGGCAGCGTCGATACTGGCTGGGATCTAATTAATAGAGTTTTGTTTGTATTATTGTTTGTGCGGACAGTGAGTAGTTCGGACTCTACAATTGTATGTAAGTATACAACTGTAATTGTTTTATTGCATACGAGAATGCCGACGGCGAGTGCCGACGGCACTTTCGTATGCAATATTTGCACAATCATATGCATTATTGATTTGACAATACTTTTAGAATCTTATGTATTGCTTGTCGACAGCTGGAAGGATGCCATCATGCTCATAAGATGAACGAGCTTGTCTAGTTTCTCCTCCAGGCTTTTGGCATGCGTTGCAGCAGCTTTGCGTGTGCGCTGCTCCTCCAGCATCAGCTCGATCAGCATGTCAAGTTTTTGGCTGGCACCAGCTGATGTGTTGGCATCTCTAGGTTGAGATAATTCAACAGTAGCTTCAGCAACATTAAAATTGCCCATGGCAACTCGTTGAGGCTGTTGATGACGCTGTCTTTGTAGCACTTGCTGTAGTGATCCCTTGTGTGGCTGTTGTTGTTGTGGCTGTTGTTCAAGTTGAATAATGTGGTGTTGTAGTACTTGCTGTAGTGATTGTTGTTGTTGTTGTTGTTGTTGTTGTAGTGGCTGTTGATTTGTGTGTATCTTTGTAATTGGCTGCTGTTGTTGTTGCTGGGAGGGCTGGCTGTGGCCAGTTCTCAGTACTTCGGCAAAGCTGGGTGTTCTATTTGATACTGATTGGCTATGTTTTTTCTTCTATTTCAGTTGTGGTTGCTGTTTCATTGACTGGATTGGCTGTTGTTGTTGGACTGGAAACTGCTGTTGTTGTTGTTGTTGTATGGGCTGCTGACGAGTCGGCCGCTTATTGACCTGGAGATTGCGTCGTATTGTGGACATAGTGGCTGTATTGTCGCCAATCTTTGGAATACGCGACAATTCGGCCAATAGTTTAGTTGCTATTTTACTCCTTTGGAGACCTTCAGTTTGCAGGCATCCTTGAATGCCTTGCATCCACGGTAACTGGCGGCATGCTCGCCCTGGCAGTTGGCGCACTTTGGCGGCGTTTGATGATTTTCACCCTTGCGTCTCTTGCACTGTATAGATGGATGGCTGCCGCTGCATTTGACGCAGACAGATGGACGGTGGCAATAGTTCTTCGTGTGTCCAAATTACTGGCAGCGATGGCATTGTACGGCGTCTGCATTGCGCATGGTTTTTTCCATGCGTACTCTTTGACCGCCAAGGCTGGTGATTTGCAAAACGTTTTTGCTGTTCGGTGTGGCCGCAATTTCGACCTCAAACAAATTAAGTTTTTGCCGTGTACAACGTTTTTTAATGATGCTAACATACCTAACTGTGTAGCCCAGATTTGTTAGCTGTTGGCGAATCCAGGTGTCTGGAGTCGAGTGGTGCAGATGCCGAATTACAAATCGAAATCCGCGTTCAGATTGCAATTGGTAAGTATGAGATTCAATGTTATGCTGTCTGAAGTGATGCACTAGCTTACGGTATGATGCAATGTTGACGCATTGCAAACGTACGCCTTGGTTGGCAGTCGGTTTTGTGTAGTAGTTCTTACTACCGATGACTTTGTTGATGCCATCTATGACAGGCATTATGTCTGTTACAAATGGCAAGAAAAGTGGCGTGGGTCGCTCATTTGGCCCATCTATGTTGATGTCATCAGGAATAGTGTCATTGTCATCATTGATTTCGTTCTCGTTGTCATTTTCGATAGCATTGTCGTCATCATTAGAATCGTTGTTGTCAACATCCATGCTATTTGCATGATTGTCGTGATTAACGCCATCTGTTGGCAAGTTGTCAGTAGTGGTAGAATGCATGATTTCACGCACATCGTTGATAGGTGGCGTGTTTGTACGCTCAGTTGTAGCGGTAGTAGAATGCGCAATTTTACGCGCAGGTGCAGCGGTGGATTGTGTCTCAGCCACATTTATAATATGTGGTTGAGTCATCAAATCCAATGTTGAATGATTTGCTGTAGTGTATGGAGCAGTCAATTGTTTCCATACTTTTTTGGCTGATTCTGATAATGGCGGTGTAGGCAAGCCACCGCTGACTAGATAATTTAGTATTTCATCGATATCAGGTTGAGGAAATTGTGTTGTCGTAAGTAGTTGATTAACAACTCCAGGCAGGCCATCGCCTTCCATTATGTCGTCGTCGTCGTAGTATAGAGAATCGTCGTCGTCGTCAATGTGCACGAAAGTATCCTCGTTTGAAGTCTCGTCGTTGCCGATGAGACTTTTTGAGACTCCGCTGGGCATGACAAGTGGCTTTTTCTCACACACACACACACAAGATTAGTGAAAATTCCACAAAATTGTCTAAAATTGTCAATAATTGGCAAAATTCATGCAAATTTAACGTCTCTGTCGTTGATTAATGGTTTGTTTTTCACCATTATTTAATTATTTACTTTATTTACTGTCTCTTTGACTCTTTGCGATGTCTTTGCACTCGCCTCGCATAGTAGCGGTTTGCCGCCGGCCGCTGCACTGCGCACTTTTACTCCGAGAGCTCGCACGGCTATGCAGCGACGAAGGCTAGGCAAACAGTCTGCGAAGGCTGGGCAAACAGTGGCGGGCCGGACTCGCCATCGCCTCCACCATTTTGGCCATTTTGGGCCATTTGTTGCCATTGTCCAAAAGGGCAGGCGATGGCGAGTCACGGGTTTGGTTTATCTATCTTGGAAATTAAATGGTGCCTAATCTTATGCTATACTAAATTTTACATAGTTAGGTCTCGATTTGAATTTGGATGTCTAACAGAGCTAGGCAGAATTTGCTAACACTATAATGTTAAAAAAGTAAACAAACTTATACTAGAATGTTGGAATGGCAAAATTAAACTAAGCTTTGATTGACTTAAATTTACAGGGGAAGGGGAAATATATACAGGTAAGTAAATCTAATACATTTTGGCTTAATACTAACAATTTACATTCTTAACTACTAACTATCTACAATTTACAGCGATGTCCTCTGGTGTCATCGGCAGTCAGTTGGCAGCCTGGCAGGTGGAGTCCAGGCATTCGAATACGTATTTATATAATTGACGATTTGTTGAGTCACCGTCACATGATGGCAGCGACTCAGGACTGGTGGGCAGTAAAGATTGTATGATGGTTGAAGGATCGGCACTGCAATGATTGTGGCAGCGTCGATACTGGCTGGCATCTAATTAATAGAGTTTTGTTTGTATTATTGTTTGTGCGGACAGTGAGTAGTTCGGACTCTACAATTGTATGTAAGTATACAACTGTAATTGTTTTATTGCATACGAGAATGCCGACGGCGAGTGCCGACGGCACTTTCGTATGCAATATTTGCACAATCATATGCATTATTGATTTGACAATACTTTTAGAATCTTATGTATTGCTTGTCGACAGCTGGAAGGATGCCATCATGCTCATAAGATGAACGAGCTTGTCTAGTTTCTCCTCCAGGCTTTTGGCATGCGTTGCAGCAGCTTTGCGTGTGCGCTGCTCCTCCAGCATCAGCTCGATCAGCATGTCAAGTTTTTGGCTGGCACCAGCTGATGTGTTGGCATCTCTAGGTTGAGATAATTCAACAGTAGCTTCAGCAACATTAAAATTGCCCATGGCAACTCGTTGAGGCTGTTGATGACGCTGTCTTTGTAGCACTTGCTGTAGTGATCCCTTGTGTGGCTGTTGTTGTTGTGGCTGTTGTTCAAGTTGAATAATGTGGTGTTGTAGTACTTGCTGTAGTGATTGTTGTTGTTGTTGTTGTTGTTGTTGTAGTGGCTGTTGATTTGTGTGTATCTTTGTAATTGGCTGCTGTTGTTGTTGCTGGGAGGGCTGGCTGTGGCCAGTTCTCAGTACTTCGGCAAAGCTGGGTGTTCTATTTGATACTGATTGGCTATGTTTTTTCTTCTATTTCAGTTGTGGCTGCTGTTTCATTGACTGGATTGTCTGTTGTTGTTGGACTGGAAAACTGCTGTTGTTGTTGTTGTTGTATGGGCTGCTGACGAGTCCGCTGCTTATTGACCTGGAGATTGCGTCGTATTGTGGACATAGTGGCTGTATTGTCGCCAATCTTTGGGATACGCGACAATTCGGCCAATAGTTTAGTTGCTATTTTACTCCTTTGGAGACCTTCAGTTTGCAGGCATCCTTGAATGCCATGCATCCACGATAACTGGCGGCATGCTCGCCCTGCTCGTTTGATCGTTGAATTTGTCTGTCGGTCTGTCTGTTGCTGCGCTATTGTTTGCCGCCGTTCGCCGATCTCTCGCTACCCTGTGTTATAATTATCAGCTTATTGCACTATGTTTATATTTATCAATTAATTCAAGAACACTGATGTTGCAAAGAATGTGATTCTTCACACCCGCTCCCCACCACCTTTGTTACCGGCACGGAGCTTCAAGGGTAGGGGATGTCGCCGTTCCTTTCTACCTAGTGCGAGTGACCCTAGCTTAAGCTAATATTGTTGTTGTTTCCTACCTAGTGCGAGTGACCTTTAGCTTAAACCAATACATCGTGCATTGAGCTTAGACTAATACAGTGTACCCTAGCTACCCCTTAAACTACTCCTGTGTCCTGGTCCTGCTTCTTGTCGTCTACGGATGGCTCGTGCTACTCTTTCAAATCGGCCACGTTGGCCGTGCGTCGTTGTCCCTCTCCCGGACGTTGTGGACGCACAATGTTCGCCATGGACCGTGTTCCCTGTCATTATCTCCCGATGTGATGACGCGTTGAACTATCCCTTGCCGATACGTTGAAATCTCCTTTGACGATGTGATTGTACGTGGTAATATTCCCAGCTGTTGCGTTGGAGTGCCCCGCGACGTTAAAATACCCCTCGCCGTTACGTCGCAGTGTCCCACGACGCTACGATTATCCGGTAAAATATCCTCCGTTGTTGCTTTGAAATCCCATGACGATATGTTACGTTGAAATATCCTCCGCTGCTACGTTGAAATGTCCCACGACGCTCTGACTATTCGTTAAGTTATCCTCTGTAGCTACTTTGAAATCCCACGATGATATCACAACACGTTCAAATATCCCACGGCGCTATGAGTATTCCTTAAAATATCCTCTGTTATAGCTCTGAAACCCCACGACGATATTATGATACGTTGAAGTATCCTCCGCTTGTTACTTTGAAATATACTACGCCACTGCTACTATTCGTTGAAATATCCTCCGTTGCTATTCTGAAATCCCACGACGATATGATGATACGTTAAAGTATCCTCCGTTGCTACTTTGAAATCCTACGACGATATGTTAAAATATCCTCTGTTGCTACCTTGAAATCCTACGACGATATATTAAAATATCCTCCGTTGCTACTTTGAAATCCCACGCCGATATGTAAAAACGATGTAATGTCCCACGCCGGTATACAAAACAATGAAATATCCCACGCCGATATGTAAAAACAATGTAATGTCCCACGCCGGTATACTAAAACGATGAAATACCCCACGCCGATATGTTAAAACGATGTAATATCCCAGGCCGGTATACTAAAACGATGAAATGTCCCACGCCGATGTGTCAAAACGATGAATTGTCCCACGCCGGTACGTAAAAATGACTAAATGTCCCACGTCGATACGTTAGAGGATGAATCATACCACGCCGATACGTTAAAATAACTAAATGTCCCACGCCGGTATATTAAACGATGAAATGCGAACCGAGTTGTGTATGCGTCGAGAACTGTTATTTGATTGCCGATATGTCACAGCTAGTAAGCGTGTAAGCTTGAGATTTGTGCGCGTCGAGAGCTGGTCTACAAATGCCACCACGAATAAGCGTAGACTCAGATGTTCACGCGTCGAGCCGTCTACGAATGCCACCACGAATAAGCGTGGAATCAGATGTGCATGCGTAGGCCGGTCTACGAATGCCACCACGAATAAGCGTGGACTCAGATATGCGGGATGAGAGGAATAACAGGCTAGGGGGGAAAAATAGGTAAGAAATGGGTCGGCGATGACGGGAGAAGCAGACGACGGCCTGGAAACGCCAAAGGTACGCGCGCCGCTGGCCGCCAGACCTCACTCTGGCGTATAACGCGCGGAGTGAGAGCGTCTACCGAGCATCGGTGGAACCTGTGTGAGATGCGAGGTCTTACGGGTCCACCTTCGGTGTATAACACTCAGAGGCTGGAGCACCGTACTCGCCGGCAGTTATGACGACCCAGCTGGCTACCACTCGCTACAATAACTAACAGACACTGGCGGCTGCGTGGAGCCAGTTCTGGCGTATAACGCTCGGAGCAGGATCACTGGCGGCCACGCGAATCCAACTCTGGCGTATGATGCTCGGAGCAGGATTACTGGCGGCCACGTGGATCCAGTTCTGGCGTATAACGCTCGAAGCGGGGTCACGTGGCGTCCGCGGTGCGTCATTGCGAAGTTAGAGAACACGAACAAACACTTAATAAAACGCCGGCAAGCAGTGGCACGGTGGCCACGTGAATCCAGCTCTGGCGTATAACGCTCGGAGCCGGATCATGTGGCGCCCACGGTGCGCCACGGCGATGCCACAAACACCTGGCCAGCAACATAGCCCCGCTTGGCACCACTTGTATCCGGCCCTGGCATATAGCACTCGGGGCCTGATCATGTGGCGCCCGCTATGTGCGGCGACACCACCCGAAAGAACACTTAACACAATTTACTTTCACATTTTGCACATTTCACTTTTATTATTTTCGTTTCTGTACTTAGCTACCTACTGGTCACCCGCTATGTCTCACAAAAGAAATGTCCCTAACTCCCTAACCCAGACGATTGTCTGCAGCGCCCACGCGCCCTTTGTTTCTGAGCAACTGCTACGCTTGCCCGTTCTGCGCTGCGCAGCCGCTACATGCCTTTGCATACATTCGGCTGGGCATGAGCTTTCGCCTCTGCCCGGCCGAGCGCCAGTGCGTGCCTACGCTATGTAGCGTGGGAGTATTCTGTGCGCTGCGCAAATCAACATAATACATTGCACTGTACCGCGATTGATCACCGTTAGAATTCTTTGTATTTTCTTTTGTTCCGTTCGTTTGATCGTTGCATTTGTCTGTCGGTCTGTCTGTTGCTGCGCTATTGTTTGCCGCCGTTCGCCGATCTCTCGCTACCCTGTGTTATAATTATCTGCTTATTGCACTATGTATATATTTATAAATTAATTCAAGAACACTGATGTTGCAAAGAATGTGATTCGTCACAAACTTCTTCCCTCGATGCTAAAGAATCCATAGCCCGAATGTGAGATGTGACTTTATTTGTTAATTGCCTCAGCCTACCTACAGATGCATCAGCGTTCTCAAGTCCAAATATCGCTCTGATGTGTGCCTGTAAGATAAAACGTTTATTATCAAAACGACGTTGAAGAATATCCAGAGCGACGATATAGTTAGCCTTGTTGATTTCCAATGTGCTGATGGAATCCAAAGCAGAACCACTTAAGCAGGATCGAAGGTGCTGGTACTTCTCAACAGGATTGAGATCAGGATCAGTATCTATGATTGTTTTGAACATAGAGTAAAAGTTTTCCCACTCAGTGTAGATTCCACTAAATTTTGGCAGCTCCAGCTGCGGTAAACGCGATCGATTAGACATAACGAGCATTGGATGAGCATTTGTAAAACTTGTATTGTGCGTTGAAGAAAGCTGTGGATTCGGACGACTTCCCAGTTCACGCTGAAGCAAGGCCTTAATCTTTAGTAGAGTTGATTTAAATTTCGCAGGTAAATTACTAGATATGAATTCAAAATCTGATTCCTCTAAGCTAGTGTGAAGCGCTTCAAAATTTGACTCTAACTTGGTGATCGAGTCCAAAAGCACACGTAGCTCACACGAATCCATATGACTTAGTTTATCCACGTCTAATTCGGCATATAACCTTTTAAGTCTGTCGAAAAGAGCTTTCGTTTAAGTCTTAAATAAGTGACCTGAGATGCAGACACTTGATCAACATTAGATTTTGAGTTATTCATTTTAATACCTCACAAATCCACTTAAGTTGTGTTCAATTAAAAAAAAAAAAAAAAAAAAAAAAAAACACTTTCAACTACAAAGTTAATGCATAAGCTAATAGACTCACTAATGCACTTCCAATTTAGCTGCACCTCTTATATGCAAGATCACTGTGTGTGTATGTTTGTATTTGTGTGATCTACACAGCTATTTTCAGATTAGCGGGCCTTCTATGCAGACGCTGCACAAAAGGTGCCAACCGCGACGAACGAAGCAAACGATTAAAAGAGAATGAGAAAGCTAAAGATAATGGTACTCTCTTCCTTTGACACTACTCTCAAATTTAAGGCCATTATAAGTCGCTTAGATTTCAGGTACGCAGACAAAAGACCGATATACCTAATCGAACAAGAACTTTCATCACTCCGTCAAGGAAAACTGACACTACTGCAGTACTATGACGAAGCGGAAAAGAAACTGACTTTACTCATAAATAAGACAATCATTACCTATGACACCAACGTTGCCTCTTTGTTAAATGCGAAATACAGGGCAGACACTCTACGAGTGTTCATCTCAGGTACCAAGAAAACTTTAAGTGATGTTTTATTCTCAGCTAGACCAACTGATCTTCCTTCTGCACTGGCATTGGCTCAAGAAGTTGAGTCTAATAATGACCGTTACATGTTTGCCACGAATTTTGTTCGTAGTTTAGAAGAAAAGGTTCAGAGAATCGAGCAAAAACAGAAAGGCAGGGATAGGAATCTAAGTCAAGACCCAAAATACAATCAGCCAGGGAAAAGCCCATATTATAAAAAACCAGAATTCTCACCACGGCAAGAACAAGTTAATCCAATGGACGTTGACACATCCTCTCGCTTTAGGCAGACTACCCAATACCAACAATACAATAACCAGAGTCAGACAAACAAGAGACAAAACAGTAGTAGTGCACGACTCAGAGGGCCGAAGCAGCAAAGAGTTAACCATTTAGAAACAGGAGATACAGAATATGAACAGGACAGTAGCGAATATCAGACTATTGCAGAAACTGACACAGAATACATTGAGGACGAATCTGACGAATATAACCAGATCAATTTCTTAGACATGGCTCCCTGCAACACAGTTCACTCGGTAACAAACAAACGTCAAATCAACATAATACACTCATCTTCCCTAGAACTCGAAATAAAAAATTAAGTTCAAAAAGCACAACAACTTCAAATGAGCAGGGTTAGGCGATACAGTTTAGGGAACAAACTGACACCCCTGTACAACGAAAACAAAATTAATGCTGACTTGGGGACCACAAGGACAACCTAAGATAAATAAAAACAATAAACCTCTTTTTCATACCCTGAGCCCATTGAAAATGGGAAATCAGGGTATAATGGTTTTGTTAAATGTATGTAACAGACAGAAGGAGGCGTAGCAGACTCCATAAAATATATATATTCTTGATCCGGATGACGAGAAAAGTTTATATAGCCATGTTCGTCTGTCCGTCCGTCCGTCCGTCCGTATGTATGAACGCGTCGATTTCCGAAGATAGAAAAGCTAGAGAGTTCATTTTTCCCAAAGGGAAAAAAGTATATTGGATTTGTGCAATATCCGGCTTGCTGTCCGTCTGTCCGTATGAACGCAATATTTTTCGGCGCTATTAGAGCTAGAGACTTGAAATTTTAAACATATACTCATATATGATCCCGCCTTATAAAGTGTAAAAATTTTGCCGATCCGCCCACTAGGGGCGTGGCAAATCGGAAAACTCTTCCGCCCATAGGCAAGTTATCATACTAGATGATGAGCTAGAGAGTTGCAATTTGGAATGTATACTCGGGGTGACAACCCAAGTTCAAAAAACTATGGCGGATATATCTACGCCCATTGGGGGTGTGGCAAATCTGGAAAAACGTATCTTCTACACCGTTAAAGCTAGAACGCTGAATTTTTGCATGTGAGTTAATGTTATGATTCTAAGAAGATCGATCAAAAAGTTATATGTCTACGCCTATATTTTGAACACTATTGACACTAGAGAAATTTTGAAATTTTGCATGTACACTCGGGTTAACAACCCAAGATCAATATTTACGCCCACAGGGGGCGTGGCAACACGCAAAAGTTTATATCTCCTACAGTTTTAGAGCTAGAAGCTTGAAAATTGGATGGTTCAGTTACTAATGTTCTCCTCTATCGATGACCCAAAAATTATTTTCAGCCTCTTTGGGTGCGTTGCATCCTCGCAGCAGCCTCGCCTCTTTCTAAGAACTGGCCACTGGACGTGGCAAATCGGCAAAGAAGTTTGTTGTGGCCAACTGCATAATTCATGCATACAAATAGCTTAGTAGTAATTGTTAAGATGGCAGAAGCATTTTAACATAAATATAAACATTAAACATTAATTAATTAAATAAATGAAATTAACAAGTTTTCGATGAATAAACAAAAAATTTCCAGCGGAATTCGAACCCAGGTCATTTGAAAATAATATGTAATCGTTAGCTAAACATAAATAAGTACACTGCTAAAAATCGCAATTCTTAGAATACTATAGGTGACAGCTTTTGCGCGCACGCAGTGTCTATACTCGTATAGTGTGTATAGGAAAAACGTTTGTTGCTTGTCATGTCCTTTTGCTAATTGCCGAAATATTTCGTTTATTAAATAAATAAATTGCACCTACGGGAACAGAGTATCTCGCAGTTAGTTTCGCCTAACTGCAACGTTCTTACTTGTTGTGTTAGGTTCGTATATTGCACGCGCAGTACGAGTTTGTTTCAGAAATTCGATAACTCGTATATTTGCAAAGTTATCGATAAAATACTTTATCGTGAACCAGTTAGAAAATTATATCTAATTCATCTTTAGAGTTAGAGTCTCCAAGTCTTCTGCATATATATAGACACTAATTTATTACAATTTCGGTTTTTGTCTGATTTTGGATTTCGGCGCCGATGCTAGGAAGATTAATATGCTAGGCACAGTTCTTAAAGTCGTAGCTGGCACACCAGACTCCGACGACTTCGAGAAACTCAAATTTACACTAAAATAACGGACACGGAAAACGACGAAACTACAGAGGCTGTTACGAAAAAAGGCAGAAGCTGCAGCTGAGTTCAGTTCTAGTTTTGACTACGAAGCGAGAGGTTGAGGAACAAAATCTAATAAAGAAAAAAAAACTGTTGATCAAACTATTTGAAGTGTCTCTCTATTTGGATTTCATAACTGGCACAGCTGACCTTCCAGAAGGATTCTTCTCTGGACGAACCAAAGTTTGAAGAAAACAAGTAAGGAAGAATTATTCGATTCGTTTCTGCACGCATAAGAAACTGTACATGCAAAACCACGCGCACACATAGACGCTGATCTACGTTTGTAGGCATGTATGTGTGTATGCATGTGTGTAAGCATTGCAAGGGTCTTGCTGTCTCGCTGCTTTGCTGCTGCGTCGCATGGGATTTGATGAGAAATCTCTGATGATTAATAATTCTGTTTCTAGATGGACAATCGTATAGATATCTTCAGATTATGATTATGATATTCATATCTATATGATAAACCAAACTGCATGTCTCTAGTATTTGAAATGCATTTTTTTCACATTTGGGGGTGGTGGGGCGAAGTGGGAATCGGAATCCAAAATCTGACAAAAACCGAAATTGTATTAAATTAGTATATATATATATATGCATAAGACTTGGAGACTCTAACTCTAAAGATGAATTACCTAGAATTTTATAGCTGATCCCCGATAAATTCGTTTATCGATAACTTTGCAACTATACAAGTTATCGAATTTCTGAAACAAACTCGTACTGCGCGTGCTATTGCACAAACCTAACACAAAAAGAATGAACTCTAGCTTTTGTATCTTCGGAAGTCGACGCGTTCAAATATACGGATAGACGGACGGACGGACAGACAGACATGGCTATATCAACTTTTCTCATCACCCTGATCAAGAATATATATACTTTATTGGGTCTGCGACGTCTCCTTCTGCCGGTTACATACATTTTCACAAAACCAATATACCCTGATTTCCCATTTTTAAAGGGCTCAGGGTATAAAAAGACTTTAATTTTATTAAAGTAAATAAAAAAAAATTTAAAAAATAAATTAATAAAATAAAAATAAATAAATAAATAAATAAATAAATGAATAAGAATAAATTGAAGTTGAAATAAATTGAGAATATATCAATAAAAGAATAGTAATAATAATAATAATGATAAAAAAAAAAAAAAAACAAGAAGGCTCTAGTCGAGACAGCTCGACTACGAGATACCCTGAACTCTGCAAAAAAGTGATACTCTTCTTCTTTACGCACATATAAGTGCGCGCTCTGCTAACTGCGCAGTTGCTGCCGTGGCTTGGGGGTAGGTTGGGCTGAACTTTGGACGCTTATAACTCCATTTCTAGATGGACGATCTTCATGCAATTTTCAGAGTAGATCAAGAGTATCTAAATCTATATATTTGCATATATATATCTATAAATTGCAAGTCTCTAGTATTTGAAATGCGTTTTTTTCAAATTGGTGGCGGAGGGGGCGTGGCATCCAAAATCTGAAAACTACAAAATGTGCGTATCCATAATATCTATCTAAATATGCAAAGTGAAGTCTCTAGCTAAAACGGTGTAGAAGTTATACCCAAAAAAACTAAAAAATGGAAACGAATTTCGATAATTTGGAAATGGGATGAGTTATCGAAAGAACAGAAACTCGTACTGCGTAGCTAACATACGAGTGTTCATGTGAAATTTCAGCTCTCTAGCTTTTGTAGTTTCCGAAATCTCGACGTTCATACGGACGGACGGACAGACGGACGAACGGACAGACGGACGGACAGGGCTAGATCAACTTATTTTTTTTATGCTGATCAAGAATATATATACTTTATGGGGTCTGCGACGTCTCCTTCTGCCTGTTACATACATTTTCACAAAACCATTATACCCTGAACTCCCATTTTCAATGGGTGCAGGGTATACAAATCAAACAAATCTAAACAATAATGGAACGGTCTGAGGAGTGTCTTTCCCAGGTTGGCATTGGTACCAGGAGAAAAGGTTGAGGTCCATGGATTCTGCGATGCCAGCATCGAGGCTTACGGAGCCTGCATCTATATTGTATCCAAAGGGCAGCTTAGCACCAGCAGGTTACTTTGTTCAAAGTCTCGAGTTTCTCCCTTGAGACTGCTCACGATTCCCAAGTTGGAGCTATGTGGGGCAGAGTTGCTTGCACGTTTAATGGATGAAGTGGCTCGCTTAGGAATTTTCAAAGGGGAATTTCACTGTTGGTCCGACTCCACTGTAGCGCTATCTTGGATTAATGACGAGCCCAGGCGATTTAACGTTTTTGTTTCAAATCGCATCGCCACGATACAGGATCTCACATCAACAATGGAATGGCACTACGTACCTACTGTGCTGAATCCCGCAGATATGTTATCTCGAGGTTCATTGCCCGCTGAGTTGAACACATCATTACTTTGGTTCAGCGGTCCTGATTTCATTTATAAGCCCACCTCTCAATGGCCAGTCCTATTGCTTCCAGAAAGAACTTCACTTGAGCGTCGAAGGACCGTTCTACTTGTGAAAGGCCCAGTCCGTGACGCCTCCATGGACTGCAAGTATGCGAATTCGTTTAGTCGAATACAGCGTATTTTTGCATACGCATCAAAGTTTGTCAAAAGAAGTTATGGTTCAGGAATAACTCTCGCAGAAATTCGGACTGGCACTCATATACTGTTGCGAATGATTCAACGAGCCCATCTCTCGGACGACATTGATGCAGTTCGAACTAAGGGAATGGTTGCGCCATCCAGGGTTCTCGCCTCTCTTTCGCCATTTCTTGATGAAGTCGGACTGCTACGTGTAGATGGTCGCCTCAAAAACTCTACTCTTAACTTTGATAGTCGCCATCCAATTATATTGCCCAGAAGTCATCCAGTAACTCGAGCCATTATCATGCATTACCATCAGCGAAACTTGCACGGTGGGCCCCGAGCGGTACTAGCTCTGGTGCGTTCCCAATATTGGCCAATCGGTGGTAGAAAAACTGTATCCAGTGTGATACAGAGATGCGTCATTTGCGTTCGCGCAAAACCTCGACTCTTTGAGCACATAATGGCAGATCTACCCAGGGATCGCGTCGAAGGCTGCCGTGTGTTTGGAGTGACTGGAGTCGATTTTTGCGGACCGTTCTTTTATAAGCCTGAGGCACGAAATAAGGCTCCTGTGAAATGCTACGTCTCTGTATTCGTTTGTTTTGCTACGAAGGCTATTTGGTTGGAACTAGTTAAGGATTTAACTACCACGGCATTTTTGCATCCCCTCCAAAGGTTTATATGCACCAGAGGAAAACCAAGTCAAATTTGGTCTGACAATGCCACAAACTTTCTTGGCGCCCGCAACCAGCTTCAGGAGCTGAAGCGTCTATTCCTGTCTGACGCCCACCAGAATACTGTGAAGGACTTCTGCCTGGCGGAATCAATCGAATGGCATTTCATCCCTCCACGATCTCCTCACTTTGGAGGTTTGTGGGAGACTGCAGTGAAGACGGCGAAGCATCATTTCTATCGATCTGTTGGCCCTTCTGTCCTAACTTATGATGAGCTTCGCACACTGGTCTGCAACATTGCTGCTGTCATTAATTCACGCCCTTTAGTTTCAATTTCAGAGCACCCCGCAGACTTGGACGTACTGACGCCTGCGCATTTCCTGAACGGTGGTCCTCCTTCATCCTTCAGCGAGCCTAACCTCACGAGGCTCAATTTCAATCGCTTGGATGCCTGGCAGCGCGTAAGCTATCTCCAGCAGGTATTCTGGACACGTTGGCGAAACGAATACCTCAACTTACTACAACAACGGGCTAAATGGAGAACTTCTAAGTCTGGTTTGGCGGTTGGCGACGTAGTTCTCGTAAAGGATGAGAATCTTCCGTCGCTTAAGTGGCCACTGGCCAGAATAATTGAACTTATCCCTGGACGTGACGGCGTTGCACGGGTGGCCGTGCTCAAAACTGAAGCTGGCGAGACAAGAAGAGCTACAAACAAGCTGTGCTTGATGCCCCTTAAAGATTCTGTTTAAGACTAAGTGTTCAACGAGGGGAGGATGTTGGGCCCAGCAATCAGCGCTTTATAAGAACTAAGAGCGGCAGTTCGCCAAACCTATTAGCATCTAAGAGAATTTTGTAAAGAGATTGCGCTCTCCCTTTTTAACGTTCATTCGTTCTCCCACGCAGCGGTCAGTCTTAGCAACCGGCTCGCGTAGATCGAATGTGTGCATATTTACTGTCGCTTTTTAACAAGAAACGTTTTCTTTAACATATATATTTACATACATATGCATACTCGCATCTAATAAACAATTAAGACTCGCTAATCAAATTGTGTTTTTAATCGAAAGCTATACGAAAAATCTCGATAGCTCAACATTTGAGCTTATAAAATTTCATACATATGTATGTATGTATATACATAGGTTCAAGTGCTGTTAGTGTTGTGTCTGTGAAATTTAAATCTGTGTCCTCGCGCAAGCTTCAGACAGCCGTATCGAACGACATGCTTTAATGACAGTGACGTAGGCGGCTGAGCCAACGCGTTGGGTCGAACAAGCTTGTTCATACCACGGTTGACATATCGGCTTAAAGCTAGGTACACACGATGCAAACAATTTGCAGCAAGTTTTTTTGCTTGTCGTCTGAATACAGAATTTTGCCGTTAAGTTGGTTGCGCCAGTTGCTTGCATGGTTGCATGTGCTGTTTACTTTCAGTGGCAATATTGCAGCAAACAATGCGCTTCAATTCATTAAAATTAACGACGGAAATAATTATAAAATTCAAAATTTAGTAAATAATAAAATTTATTGAAAATATCAAAGTAATTGATTATTTCAAATATGTTTATATTTATTATTTATATTTTGCTTCAGTAGAGTTTTCCGTACTTCTTAAAACCCGAAATCTGTTTGGCATTATGCCAAAAATATTTTCTACCACTCTTCTTGCTCTGGAAAGACAGTAGTTAAAAACACGATTTGGAGCTGGTTGATTTCTAAATGGATATAGTTTCATTATGTATCTTTTCAATCCGATTGCATCATCCGCTACAAGTACATATGGCACCTTAACATCCTAAAGCAGAAATTCTTCCTTTGCCTCCTACATCGAAGAAAATTATTTTATAGTTTGCATCTGCTAACTCTATGCGTGCCTTTATAGTTGAAGTAGGTACTACCACTGTTAGCTGTTTTTTTGCGAAATCTTTCACTTCTCACTTTTTATGAAATATTTTTTATCAAAATTAATATATTATAATATAGCAACAGCAGCAACTCTCGATTTTTGTGCCGACATAATATTAACTCGTCGTTATTCTTTGACTTTTTCCAAACAACAGAACTTGCAAATGAGTGTCACTTGCAAGCAATGCAAACAAAAAATGAAAACACGTGTTGACATTAACGCAATATATTGCACGAAATAGCCAGGCAAAAATTTGCGTGCAAAACAAAAATTGATTGCAGCAAGTAATTTGCATGCAATATTTGCATTGGTGTGAACAGTTGTGGAAACTTTTGCTGCAAATTATTTTTAACTTGCTGCAAATTGTGTGCATCGTGTGTACCTAGCTTAATACAAGCTGTCACGGCATGTCAAACATTAACACACTGGACGCGATCATACATGATCGAATTGGTCACTGAAGTGTGTTTTTGAACGGTCGAGGTCGAGCCGGAACATGTTGGACGCAACAATCCGAATGGATTTGTTGACTGTCACCAGTGCTGCCAGAATCTCCTAAGCAAAATTTGCTAGATTTGGAAAAAAAAGTGGCTAAAAAAAGCTAAAAATGTTGTTAAAATTGCCAACAAAATTGCTAAACCATTAAAATTTTGATATTTAATAAATAAAAAATTTTTTCCACACTAATGTTAGTAGATTCATCTAGCAGAAGACTAAAAGCCGAGCTTCCAATGTCGTTCCGCAAATCGTCTATGAAATGCATTGCCAATACATTTTTAATAATGTAGGTGCACTTTGTTTGGCTTAATTTTATATTTGCAGCAGCTTTGCAAGCGGAAAATTGGCTTACAGACAATTTTGATAGGTGATCAACTGTGGCAATCGCCGTATGCTGAGCAATATGCAAGGATAATGCTACTTCCTGCTCCTCGGTTTTGGTTGATTTTCTAACAAAAGGCAACTTATTCTTTTGGGTACATGCGCCCATCACAGTCACATGTTTTTTTGACGCACCGTGGTGGTGGATGTCAAAAAGCTTAGCGTTAATAGTTGATGTGCAAAACGCACAATAAGATCGTGTTTGATCAGTGCAATCCTTACGAATCCATTGCTTGAACTCGTCATCTTGCAGCCAGGCATCACGAAAACTTTGCCTATAAACTTTCGGCATCTTGTTTTTGTTCACCAATCACATTTAAAGAGTTATCAAACACCATAAACTGGTTCATATAATCGAACAACTTGGTTAAATACAAGTTCCGATATCTTAATCGTAAAAAAGGCATACAAAATGGAAAAACACTGAAGAAAAATATAAGAATTGATAGTTTTATAATAAAGTTGCTGAAATTGCTAAAAAATAATTTAAAATTGCTAGATTTGTGGCTAATAGCATTTACAAAATAAAAGTTGCAAATTTTTTTTAAAAGTGGCCAGATCTAGCCACTAAATTGCCAAACTGGCAGCCTGACTGTCACTGAAACTAGTTACGGTTCGATGGGCAACGTCGGGCGAACGACTATACTAATGTGCATGACGTCAAAACAAACTTGTTTGTCAGTCGAGTTGCAATTGTGTAGTTAGGAAGACCCAATTCAATCAGCAACAACGGGACCAGCATGTTGGACGCAACTAATACGAGCTCGAGTCGAACAAGTTGTATTGTCCCTAAGACATGTTGCACTAGTGGCAGCGGTTTTGTTGTTGTTGGACTGAATTAAGACGGACAGCAAGCAGCAACAAACTGTTTTGCGATAATCTATATATATGTATATATATGTAAGCTTTGTGTACATTACTGATCATATGTTTGAGAGGGCTGCATAAATGCATATGTAACTCCACTGATCAGATGTAACTCTACCGATCAAGTGTTGGAGCCACATATCGAACTAATAACCTACCGAATAAGATCAGCTGTTGAATAACAAGAGATAGTAAAGAAGATATAATATAAAGGTGAAATTAAATGAGAAACAAATTAAATTTGATATCATAAAAATTATTGTAAATTTAATCTATATATTATATATTAATAATTATAATTAAATAATAACGGAAGTCTAAACTGAAGTGAAGAATGGGAGTACGAACATTTAATTGTTGATTCTCTTATTTTAGACGAATCAAATTGTGTTATTGCTCCGAGAGAGACCCACCATATAATAAATCAACAATTATTACGTTTGTAGACGTGAAAAAAAAAACAAACATATTATGGCTAGGCTGCAATTTGGTTTTGAACTGGCTGCTGATGAGGACCAAAAATCAAGCACTATTATAGTCAAATCTATAATAGACGAAGACGGAAAAAAATACCACATTCCACGAGATTATCAATCATGCAAAGCACACCCTGAACTTATGAAGCTACCAGAATTTAGGAACGTTGCAAACTCATTGCAAAAGCGTGCACAATTCAGGAATGTATGGATGCAGCTAAGTAATGAAACTGTGAAGTTATATAGAGATGATAGTGGTAATATGGTATTCAATAATTATCTGCTGCAAGAAATTTCTACTATTGAACAAAGCAAACCAAGCACCTCTGCAGATCAAATAGATGCAGATCAAATTGATGAAGCTTCTTGAAAAATTGTGTGAAAGAGAAAGAGAACCTATTAAAAATTGTAAAAGCATAAATTTGCACAAAATATGTGACAAATTTGTGCTTGATAAGTTCGAAGGAAAAAAAATGAATTCGATCCAATGGTTACAGACATATGAAAGTGAATGTAATAGGTTAGGTATTAGCAAAGATGTGGAGAAAATTGAAGCTTTAAGACTATTCTTAGATGAGGCAGCAGGAGATTGGTTTAACTCTATGTTAATTAAAAATACATTGAATTCTAAATGGGTAACGTGGAAAGAGAATTTTTTAGAAACTTTTGCAGATAGAGGTTGGTCTTCTGTCACCTATGCATTAAATTACAAATATATCTCAGGCTCACTTCTGGATTACGCGTTAAAAAAAGAACGTTTATTACTTGAATAATACGACTGTAATAAACCTAATCGCCCATGGCCTACCAAAATTTATAAGAAACAAAATTGATAGACAAAATATCAAAGTTCCAGTTGCTTTATTTGGTGAACTGAGAAAATATGAAGACATTGTTGAAACAAAATATGTAAAAATAAATGAAACCAAAACTAAATCTTTTAAAACAGAACCGAAATCCAAGTTTAAGCAACCTTGTAAGATATGTGAAAGCAAAGGAAATAAAAATAGATATCACCCAGTAGATTTGTGTTGGTTCAATGTCAAGGAAAACAAGTAAGAAAACTCTAGTCGAGAGTGCTCGACTAGATAATACCCTGAACCCAATTTTAATAAAATAAAATAATAATCTGTACTGTGGTTTGGTTTTTTGTAATTATCTTAAAAATGCATCAATTTTAGTGCTGAAAATGGCAAAAAACTTCTTAATTTTGACAAATAGTTCAATATATTGCTCTTGATTAGTACTAAAATTAATCCGTTTTCAAGATAATTACAAAAAACCAGTGTCGAACGTGACAAAAAGTTGACTTTTCTGGAGAATTAGCCATATGGATAAATCAGAAAGTATACATAAGAATGTATGCGTGTAACGTTCAAAATGTACATATGTACATGTATATATACATTGCATTGTCAAAAAAAAAATAATAGATGGCGCTTATAT
Source organism: Drosophila antonietae (assembly GCA_030914385.1). NCBI lineage: Eukaryota > Metazoa > Arthropoda > Insecta > Diptera > Drosophilidae > Drosophila > Drosophila antonietae. Next base: position 37,735 of record JAUESO010000052.1, on the reverse strand, counting down.
TAGTTGAAATTCGAAAAATGTTATATTATTAAATATCATTAAAAATAGACCCAACAAATAGACGTTCCTCGATTAACACGCATCACCTTAATTAACACAGACACTTCATAATTGTAAAAGAAATATGTATATCAATGCCACTCAAAGCTGTAATAGCCATAATAAATAAGTTCACTGCTAAAGCGCCATCTAGCAAGTTTAAATTCTTAGACCATGCTAGGCTAGTTTTGAATGCAGATACATGCAGATGTCACGTGCTTTTGATATTTGGGCAAACTTTCTGTTCATTATTTTCTGTTGACTTAACGGAATAAAATATAATTGAAACAAAAACACTTTCAGAAATTATGCTATTCAATATTTGAAATTTAAAAAAAAACATTTATTCACAATTAATTAAACTACCAACTGACTTTCAAAGGTATCAAATACAAAAGAATAAATAATAATAAAAAGGAAAGAAATAATAAAAAAAAAAATTTTAAATAAGAAATTATGAAGGGCTTAGACGAGGCTAGAACCTGCGACACCCCAACATTTGTTGCATCTGCCTAGCCATCTACACCACGGCTCACTTGAACGACAGACTAGCGAAAACGAATGAAATTCGCCATATACGAAAGAAAGCAGTGGCTGAAAATACAAATACAATTCAAAGACAATTCTAACGCAATTCAAAAACAATTGTGATTCTTAGAATATACACGCATAGCAACATAGAAAACGGCCCAAGAATTTTTGTGTGTATATGTGCACACGCATACGAAAATTGATTTGCATTGCTCAACGTTGCTTGCATTTCCATTGTTATTTTAATTGTTTTAAAATTTTTAAAATATATAATGGAATGTAATGAGAGTTTCAGCATATGATCTACATATTCAATTTAACATTTTAGGTTTTTTTTTAGAAATCATAACTCTTTTACAATTAGCTTTACATGCACAAATCCATATGTATGTATGTACGATTGCAGCCACACGCTGATCTACGCTTACACACATAAACATACATACATACATATGTATATATCTACGCTTACACACATAAACATACATACATACATATATACATATGTATGTATGTATGTATGTATGTACATACATACATATGTACGCCCGCAATGCGTCTTGCTGTGTCGCTGCCTTGCTTGCTGCGCCACATGGGTTTTAATGAGAAAACTTTATAGACTAATAATTCTGTTTCTAGATGGACAATCGTATTGATATGTTCAGATTAAGATTATAATATTCATATCTATATGCCAAACCAAACTGTATGTCTCTAGTATTTGAAATGCATTTTTTACACATTTGGGGGTGTGGGGGCGAAAATCTGACAAAAACCGAAATTGTATTAAATTGGTATCAATATATATGCCGAAGACTTGTAGACTGTAACTCTAAAGATGAATTAGCTAGAATTTTATAACTGGTTCCCGATAATTTCAGTTATCGATAACTTTGCAAATATACAAGTTATCGAATTTCTGAAACAAACTCGTACTGCGCGTGCAATATACGGACCTCCTAACACAAAAAGAATGAACTCTCTAGCTTTTGTATCTTCGGAAATCGACGCGTTCAAACATACGGACAGATGGACAGACGGACATGGCTATATCAACTTTTCTCGTCACCCTGATCAAGGTTATATATACTTTATGGGGTCTGCCACGCCTCCTTCTGCCTGTTACATACTTTTAACAAAACCATTATACCCTGATTTCCCATTTTCAATGGGTTCAGGGTATAAACAAGTAAGAACGTTGCAGTTAGGCGCAACTAACAGCGATATACTTTGTTCCCATAGGTGCATCTTATTTTTTTAATAAACATTTAATTAACGAAATATTTCGGCAATTAGCAAACGTACATGGCAAGCAACAAACGTTTTTCCTACACATACATACAGATTGACACATGTACACACTATACGAGTATACACACAATTTTCTATGTATACATACAAAAGTTTGGATGCCAGAATATTCTAAGAATTGTGACTGAATTGATAATTTTTCGATCGTTACTTTAGTTTTGTCAAAAGGCGCTCTAGCAATGCCTTATTTGGTTTTAGTTAACGAAACCCAAGTCAGGGCAGTGGCGCTGGTGGTAAGCGCTATGCAAGCTATACTTAGGTGCGTGGGTTCGAATCCCGCAGAAAACTTCTTTTTCAAAAATAATTTTTTTTTATTTTTTAATATTTGTATATTTATTATAAAATGCTTGCTGCCAATAGATAATCATTTATAAACATACGCATATGAATTGTGCATTTAAGTAAAAACTAAAACTGCTTTATGCTTTCCGATTTGCGACGCTGTGTGGCAGACATATTGCAAGAATTGCGATTGTATTGTTTTGTGACGTCACAAGCTGCTGATCAGCTGGTCAGCTGATCAGCTGTGAATTTATTTAGGTTTAGCCACTAACCATACAACACATAGACTGGACAACTGGTACAAATTAATGTTCACACTTATTTTTTGGCTTTAGAACCCCTTTAGCTTCGTATTTGCTCGGGTTTTTACTTTTAGGGTCGGGAGAGAAAAATTGCTGATGGCAAAATCATTCCGCTTCGAGCGCTCGACGGTGAAGGTCGATTTTCCAAAAATGCCTGACATGTGCCGCTCTTTCCCTTGCTCTCTTTCTCTTTCTGCTCCATGCTTTTTACTCTCTGCTCTCTTCTCACAAAAATATATGTATACTGGCAAAAACAGCAAGCAGCTCACAAAAATTGAAATTTCTTCTCGACTCGCGAGTCGCGATCCCATTGGTTCCCTTCTGAGCGAAGAGTATACCGAATTCTCAAACTGCTTTGCCATGCTCATGCAAAATGTTAGCGTTTTTATGATTATTTGTGGAAAGGGTATGAAAGTGTTGATGTGCATAACGAATATTATTTCCGTATGACCATACACACACACATTTACACTTCCTCGCTATATGTGTAAGCATTTATGTGCTTGTGTGCGATAGATATTCTTGCTGCTTGTAGCACTATTAAAACCCCTAGCAGTTGATATTCGTTCGGTTGGGTAGCGATGTGAGCTTGCATACACACACACATTTACACTTCCTTGCTATATGTGTAGGCATTTATGTGCTTGTGTGCAATATTCTTGCTGCCGCCTGTAGAGCATTTTTAAAACCCCCAGCAGCAGTTGATGCTCGTTCGGTTGGGTAGCTGCTTTGAGCTAGCATACGCACACACATTCACATACACATTTACACTTCCTTGCTATATGTGTAAGCATTTATGTGCCTGTGTGCGATACACTTGCTGCATGTAGCAATTTTGTAGCAATTTTTCCCAGCGATTGCTGTGTGGTAGCTGTTGTGAGTCTACACACACACATACATATGTGTACGTTTGTGATGTGATAATCACAATCGCCGAGTATCACTTGTATAGGCATTTGAATGAATGCTCTGCCTGGGGCATTTGCATGTTTCGTGCATGGGTCTCGAATATTGGGCGTGTGCCGCCTACCTCAACTTTGAAATTAAGTAAACGATTTTGGGTTCGAATTGCAGGAAAGGTCAACTATTTTTTATTACCTGTTGATGAGTTATCATTTTTTCTTTAATATTTAGTACCTGATTTGACCCTATATGCAAAAATGGGACAAGTTGTTCAAATGCTTGCGCAACTTCAGGTCACATATAACCCTTTTAAAGAAATGCCTACATATACAGGTAAAATGACCCTTTTATTTTCCACTAAATAACAAAAATATACATGTATTATGTTTTATTTATATTAAATTTCTTATTCACGAATCATTTTCAGTTTTCTTTTACTAAAATTACCCAAAATCGTTTACTTAATTTCAAAGTTGAGGTAGGCGGCACACGCCCAATATTCGAGACCCATGCACGAAACATGCAAATGCCCCAGGCAGAGTATTCATTCAAATGCCTATACAAGTGATACTCGGCGATTGTGATTATCACATCACAAACGTACACTTATGTATATGTGTGTGTAGACGCACATCAGCTACCACACAGCAATCGCTGGGAAATTAGAATTGCTACATGCAGCAAGAATATTGCACACAAGCACATAAATGCCTACACATATAGCAAGGAAGTGTAAATGTGTGTGTGTATGCAAGCTCACATCGCTACCCAACCGAACGAATATCAACTGCTAGGGGTTTTAATAGTGCTACAAGCAGCAAGAATATCTATCGCACACAAGCACATAAATGCTTACACATATAGCGAGGAAGTGTAAATGTGTGTGTGTATGGTCATACGGAAATAATATTCGTTATGCACATCAACACTTTCATACCCTTTCCACAAATAATCATAAAAACGCTAACATTTTGCATGAGCATGGCAAAGCAGTTTGAGAATTCGGTATACTCTTCGCTCAGAAGGGAACCAATGGGATCGCGACTCGCGAGTCGAGAAGAAATTTCAATTTTTGTGAGCTGCTTGCTGTTTTTGCCAGTATACATATATTTTTGTGAGAAGAGAGCAGAGAGTAAAAAGCATGGAGCAGAAAGAGAAAGAGAGCAAGGGAAAGAGCGGCACATGTCAGGCATTTTTGGAAAATCGACCATCACCGTCGAGCGCTCGAAGCGGAATGATTTTGCCATCAGCAATTTTTCTCTCCCGACCCTAAAAGTAAAAACCCGAGCAAATACGAAGCTAAAGGGGTTCTAAAGCCAAAAAATAAGTGTGAACATTAATTTGTACCAGTTGTCCAGTCTATGTGTTGTATGGTTAGTGGTTTAGCTAACGATTACATGTTGTTTTCAAAAGACCCAGGTTCGAATCCCGCTGGAAACTTTTTATTTATTAATCAAAAACTTATGAATTTTATTTTTTAAATTCATTAATATTATTATATTTATGTTAAAATGCTTTTTGCCATCTTAGCAATTGCTACTAAGCTATTGTATGCATGAATTATGCAGTTGGCCACAACAAACTTCTTTGCCGATTTGCCACGCCCCCAGGCGGCGTAAACGCATAATTTTTTGCCAGTTCTTAGAAAGGGCCGAGGCTAACATGCCTGCAAAATTTGGTTGCTTACATTCCAAAAATGCGAAAATTACAGGGTATTTTTCGATATGCCACGCCCCCAAAGAGGCTGAAAAATTATTTTTGGGGGATCGATAGAGGAGAACATTAGTAACTCAACCATCCAATTTTCAAGCTTCTAGCTCTAAAACTGTAGGAGATATAAACTTTTGCGGTTTGCCACGCCCCCTGTGGGCGTAGATATATCTACCATAGCTTATTAGTCTTGGGTTGTCAACCCGAGTATACATGCAAAATTTCTAGTCTCTAGTGTCAATAGTGTTCAAAATATAGCACAATTTGAAAAATCACTATATATTCAGGTCCGATTTGCCACGCCCCCAATGGGCGTCGACATAAAACTTTTTGATAGATCTTCTTAGAATCATAACATTAACTCACATGCAAAATTTCAGCGTTCTAGCTTTAGCGGTGTAGAAGATACGTATTTCCCGATTTGCCACGCCCCCAATGGGCGTAGATATATCCGCCATAGCTTTTTGAACTTGGGTTGTCACCCCGAGTATACATTTCAAATTGCAACTCTCTAGCTCATCATCTAGTATGATAACTTAACTATGGGCGGAAGAGTTTTCCGATTTGCCACGCCCCTAGTGGGCGGATCGGGAAAATTTTACACTTTATAATTCGGGAACATATATGAGTATATGTTTAAAATTTCAAGTCTCTAGCTCTAATAGCGCCGAAAAATATTGCGTTCATACGGACAGACGGACAGACGGACAGACGGACGGACAGCAAGACGGACATTGCACAAACCCAATATACTTTTTCCCCTTCGGGAACAAAGTATAAAAAGCGCTGAACCAAATAAAAGAATAAACTCAGTATTAGAAATTGATACAACAGAAGATCCAAAAAACTAAATATTCCCCCACTAATTGAAATTAATGTAGTACTAAATGGAAAGACTGAATGCAGGGGTATTTATGATCCAGGCTCGAATGTCACACTTATAAATTTTAACTTAGTGAAAATTAAACATTTGATGAAAGATAACCATAGGAGTACAATAAAAACAATTAGTGGAAGGGGTAAGACTGATGGTTTGATAAAATTGAATGCAAAATACTTGATATAGAAGATAGAATCAATGCATTTGTATATAGCAATAATGATTTCAATTATGATATGATCCTGGGACTAGATACTATAAAGAGATTTGGATTGACTCATGACTCAAATTTAAATATCCATTTACAAAATAAGATAAAATCGGATATAAATAATGAAAATATATCGGAAAATTACAAAATTACTAATAAAAATAATATTAATAACCAGAAAGAAAACGAAAATGAAATTAAGATAAAAGATGCTTTTGCTAAATTCCAAGTAAATTTCAATGAAGGCAATAATGTAAATGATTTCGATATTGATATTGAGCACTTGAATACCGATCAAAGAAATAAAATAAATTATTTGTTAGATAATTATAAACATATTTTTGCCAAAGATAAGTATGATGTTGGTAAAGTACAAAACTATGAAGCGTTTATAGATCTACAAGTAGAAAAATACTGTTACAAAAGACCTTATAGATGTTCGTTAGAAGACAAAATGGAAATTGAAAAGCAAGTGGCTCAATTATTGAAACATAATTTAATTGAGGAATCCTACAGTCCATTTGCAGCACCAGTCACATTGGCTTATAAAAGAGATGAAGGGCAGAAGAGTAGATTATGTATTGATTTTAGAGACTTGAACAAACTAATAGTACCTCAAGCACAACCATTCTCTTTGATTGAAGATCTAATGGCCAAGACCGTTGACTGTAAATATTTCACAGCGCTGGATATAAACTCAGCTTTCTGGTCTATACCCTTGAGAATTCAAGATAGGCAAAGGACGGGGTTTGTGACACAACAAGGTCATTATCAATGGACATGTCTTTCTTTTGGATTAAAAACATCTCCAGCAACATTTCAAAGAAATGTGGTGAACATAATTAGAAAGTACAACCTCTCAAATTTTGTTGTAAACTACATAGATGATATCATGATTTTCTCAAAGACGTTCGAAGAACATTTGTATCAATTGAGACAATTGTTGGATGCTATATCGAAGGAAGGATTCCGATTAAAACTAACAAAATGCAATTTTGCGGCGAGTTCAGTCAGATATTTGGGTCATTTTATCACGGAGAATACAGTAACTCCTTTAAAAGATAATTTGAAGTCTATAATGGACTTCCCTTTACCTCAAAATAAGAAAAACATAAGACAATTCTTAGGTAAAGTGAATTTTTATGGAAAATACATTCCTAACGTCTCAATTTTGCTCGATCCCTTGCACAACTTGCTGAGGAAAGACGTAAGATTCAATTGGTCAACTGATTGTGAGATAGCCTTCAGTAAAGTAAAACAATACGACGCAAGTATTAAAGGTATTGGAGCTATTTTAAAACAAACACAAAACGATGGTACACAAAAACCAGTAGCTTACTTTTCAAAAAAATTGAATGATACGCAAAAAAAGAAGAAAGCAATTTTTTTTAGAATGTTTGGCCATTAAAGAATGCTTAAAATTCTGGCAACATTGGCTAATTGGAATCGAATTCATTGTATACACAGACCACAAACCATTAGAGAACTTAAACATAAAAAATAGAACAGACGATGAGTTGGGTGACATGACACACTATCTTTCGCAATATAATTTTAAAATCATATATAATTCCGGAAAGGATAATACCGAAGCTGACTGTCTTAGTAGAAACCCTGTCTATGAATGCTATGAAAATAATGATGATAAATTAAAAACAGTGAATATTATAAACATAACAGATATAAAAAATGATCAGAAGAAAAACGAAGGTTTAAAAGATAAGAAACATCTTATTATTGAAAATGATATTTATTATGAACAGAATAGGAAAAAAAAGAAAAAAATCGTTTTGAGCGAAGAATATAGCAAAATACTTATAAAGAAAATTCATAATGAGTTCTGCCATATTGGAATAAGAAGCGAAAATGAAACCGTTTTATACAGCGCCATATTTATCAGCTAATATAAAACTAATCTGCAATAGATGCGAAACTTGTATAAAAAACAAGACTAGATTAAACAAGAAATTCGGATTGTTATCGTATTTAGGGCCCGCAGAAAGACCTTTACAAATAATGTCTTTAGATACAATTGGAGGATTTGGTGGACAACGATCGACAAAAAGATATTTGCATTTATTGGTAGATCATTTTACTAGATTCGCATATATATTATGTTCGAAAAACCAGCTCGCCAACGATTTCATAAAACTATTAGAAAAAGTACCAAAAGAAATTTCGATTAATATCTTGCTCGCAGATCAGTATCCGGCCATCAATTCTAAAGAATTTAAAAGTTACCTTACAAAGAGAAATATCGAATTAATTCTAACCGCAGTAGATGCTCCTTTTTCTAACGGTCTAAACGAGAGATTAAACCAAACCTTGGTAGATAAAATAAGATGTATGTTCAATGAGGATGGTGGAAAAAAAAAGGCTTGGTCGAAAATTGCAGAAGAATGCGTGAAAAAATACAATAGAACAGTGCAACTGTAACAGGATTTTCTCCTACCTATCTGATGAACGGAGAAGTGACTGATTTACTACCTCCAGAGCTAAAAAACATAAACGACTATCCTACAAATTTGGAACGGGATCGAAATTTTACCTTGCTTAGGTCGAAAAAATCACATGATTACAATAAAGCACTATTTGATAAAAATAGAATAAAATATGATTTTCGAAAAGGGGATATAGTCTATATAATCAGCGATAATAAGCTAAACAGGAGAAAAATTGATGAAATAAGAATTGGTCCTTTTGAAATAGAGGAAAAAATATCTGAGTCTATTTATAAAATAAACACTGGTCGTGGAAAAAAATCTATATCTCTATTCCATGTAACAAAGCTCATTCCCATGACTGATTAATTTATAAAGTTTAAGCTTAACTTATATTACATAGAAGATTAAGCAACTCAGGGGAGGAGATGTAAGCTTTGTGTACATTACTGATCATATGTTTGAGAGGGCTGCATAAATGCATATGTAACTCCACTGATCAGATGTAACTCCACCGATCAAGTGTTGGAGCCACATATCGAACTAATAACCTATCGAATAAGATCAGCTGTTGAATAACAAGAGATAGTAAAGAAGATATAATATAAAGGTGAAATTAAATGAGAAACAAATTAAATTTGATATCATAAAAATTATTGTAAATTTAATCTATATATTATATATTAATAATTATAATTAAATAATAACGGAAGTCTAAACTGAAGTGAAGAATAGGAGTACGAACATTTAATTGTTGATTCTCTTATTTTGTGTTATTGCTCCTAGAGAGACCCACCATATTATATATATATATATATATATATATATATATATATATATATATATATATATATATATATATATATATATATATATATATATATATATAAATATATATATAAATAATAATAAAAAAATAAATAAATATAAACCTAAAAAAAAGAATAAAGATAAGCAATTGATATACAAGGTTTTAGACACACTATATTTTATATATAGATATCTGAACTATAAGCATCAGTTAAATGTCGAATATCCAGCGACACAAATTAGACCAAAGACTAGAAGCAATACTAGAACAGAAACTACAATAACACTGAATCCAACAGCTACGGATATCAGTATACTGAGGGCGTCAACTTCAAGTAACAGCATGCCGTCTATGAATAGCATAAACCCAATGGACGTTTTCGCATCAATGAGAATTCCTGACGCAATTCGATTTTTGCCTTCGTACGATGGAAATTCTAAGACATTAACTGAATTTATCACTTATGTGGAGGAAATCTAAGTATTCATTAAAGGAATGGAGCATACCCCATACGGACAAATGCTTCTGAGGGCGATAAGAAACAAAATTGAGGGAAAAGCCAATGACGCTGTTGTCGCTTCAGGTGCTGCCTTAAATTGGGATGAAATCAGGGAAGCCCTTATCCTCGAATTCTCAGACAAAAGGGACGATCCGACTCTAATGCTTGAACTTAGCACAAAAAGGACTGTCAGTTTCAAGACTTTTCGAAAAAGTGACCGAACTTAACCTAGCATTGTTTAAGGTCACCGAAGCCAAAGAGACAGAACAAATGTTATTTAAAACAAAAAAAATAATTATTTGCTGACACATGCTTAAATATATTTCTTACATCAATCAGGGGCCCCCTAGGAGCCACAGTTAGGTCCATGAGAGCAAAGACATTGCAAGAGGCATACGATTTTGCCATCAAAGAAAGAGATATTTATTTCCAGAACAACAGAACAACAACAGACGAGACTATAAACCGGATCGACACGAACAAAGGAACAGATTAGAGTCAGACAAGGAACAAAATAAATATACACCTTATTTTAAAAATACACTAGGAAAAAGAGAAACACCAGCAATCATGCCTAAAGAGAATAATCACAGCTATAAACGAAAATATAACGACAACTCCAGACAGAAAAGAACCCTACATAATAACCGAAAATAATAATGATAACCAACCGTGTCCTCAATTACATACATACCTACATTTAAACGAAGACGAAAATTTTCAGAGGAGAGCTTCAAAAATCAGACGGGATACATAAACAAATCCCATGGAACAATCTTACCTAACATTCAACTAAAACTCAACACCCCAAATTCATATACATTTTTAATTGACACAGGAGCTGAACGCTCTTTCATAAGACCACAGCTTATCACTAACAAAGAACAAATTAAATTCAAAAAACCGATTTCAATCAAGACTGTACTAAACGTACATTCAATTGACAAAAGAACAAACATCGAACTTTTTAAAGAACATAAAGACAACTCTATATTTTCACTATTGCTATTTGATTTTCACTCTACAACGGTTTAATTGAAATGGACATTCTGAAACAAATTAACGCCATTGTAAACATTAACATCAATAGTTTAATTACACCACACTTTTCCATTCAACTATTATCCGAAAGCAATAGTGCATCCGACGTACATTTAGTTGAAGCATATTCCAAAAGTATACTTAAACTTCCTGTAAATTTAAAAAACGGATTTTTTCATTCAAAACAAATCAAGATTAAACATGACGTATTCATTTCGGATGGACTATATTTAGCTAAAGATAATTTCAGTTCAATGGAAGTAGTAAACTATTCCCCTACAGAAGAAAAAATTCACCTGGATTCGACATTAAGGGTTGATAAATTTAACGAAAATGAATTTATAGTAGTTAACGTTCTGGCTAATTACGAAGATACTATTGTATAAAATGACTTTAGGTCAGTTAGTCAACTCAGAACAGATCATCTAAATGATGAAGAGAAATCTGATTTTCTTCATCTTTGCCGAGACTTCTCAGAATTATTCTACAAAGAACAGGATACACTTTCTTTCTCTCTCCTTGGAGTGCACCTGTGTTTTCAGTTTCAAGGAAATTAGATGCATCAAAAGAAAAACAAGTAAGAAAGCTGTAGTCGAGACTGCACATAAGAGTCGAATCCCCTGAGCCCTTCTTCGAACGAATAATACTCCAAGAATTATTCGATTAGTTTCTGCACGCCTAAGAAACTATACATGCAAAAACACGAGCACACACACGCTTGTAAGCATGTATGTGTGTGAGCAATGCAGGCGGCTTGCTGTCTCGCTGCCTTTGTTGCCGCGCCACATGGGTGTTGATGAGAAAACTTTGATGATTAATAATTCTGTTTCTAGGCGGACAATCTTATTGATCTCTTCAGATTATGATTATGATATTCATATCTTTATGCTAAACCAAACTGCATGTCTCTAGTATTTGAAATGCATTTTTTACACATTTGGGGGTGGTGGGGCGAGGTGGAAACCGGAATCCAAAATCTGACAAAAACCGAAATTGTATTAAATTAGTATCTATATATATGCAGAAGACTTGGAGACTGTAACTCTAAATATGAATTAGCTAGAATTTTATAGCTGATCCCCGATAAATTCATTTATAGATAATTTTGCAACTGTACAAATTATCGAATTTCTGAAACAAACTCGTACTGCGCGTGCAATATACGGACCTAACACAAAAAGAATGAACTCTCTAGCTTTTGTATCTTCGGAAATCGACGCGTTCATACATACGGACGGACGGACGGACGGACGGACGGACAGACGGACATGGCTATATCAACTTTTCTCGTCACCCTAATCAAGAATATATATACTTTATGGGGTCTGCGACGTCTCCTTCTCCTTGTTACATACATTTTCACAAAACCATTATACCCTGAATTCCCATTTTCAATGGGTTCAGGGTATAAAAACAAGAAAGAAATTAAATCCTTCTTAGGATTACTAGGATATTATAGAAGATTTGTGAAAGACTTTGCAAAGATCACAAAGCCTTTAACAGAACAATTAAAAGGAAAGAAAAGCTATATAATTATTGAAGAAGAATTTATAAAAGCATTTAATCACTGTAAGACCTTACTATGTAATGAGCCGCTCTTGCAATATCCCGATTTTTCCAAACCATTCATCATGACTACAGATACCAGTAATTTTTCAATCGGAGCGGTACTATCTTAAGGTACCTTGGGATCGGATAAACCTGTGTCTTACGCTAGCCGAATACTCTCAGACACAGAACAAAACTATTCAACAGTAGAAAAGGAGATGTTAGCAATCATTTGGTCAACCAAATACTTTAGACCGTACCTCTTCGGCCAAAAATTCATCATTGTAACAGACCACCTAACTTGGCTTAATGAATTTTAAGGAACCCAATTCCAAATTAGTCCGTTGGAAACTACAATTATTAGAGTATGACTATCAAGTCATTTACAAAAAAGGTTCACAAAATACTGTGGCGGACGCTCTAAGCCGAATTTCAATTAACATTAATACAACAAACAATTCATCGTCAACCACATCCAACAACAACATTATTTATTCTCAAAAATGTATAAATGAGTTTATTATCCAAGCAATTTTTCAAGAAGACAAAAATCCTCACATACAGACTCTCATTCCATTTAAAAATAAAGTGAGACGAATAATTTCAGACAATAATTTCACAAAAAACAGGGTAACGTCATTATTACAAAAATTTCTTAAACCTAATAAGACCTTCGCAATCTTAGCACCAGACGACATATTTAAACTCATTGAAGAAGTTATTTTGGAATAATTTGCAAACTCTAATCTTTACAATCTTTACATTCGATGCAATTTAATACTAAAAGATATTTCAAACACTAAGGACCAAAATCAATTAATACAAGATTACCCCTTAAAGAATAACCACAGAGGGATAGAAGAAACAACATCTCATTTAAAAAGAACCCTATATTTTCCCCACATGAAACAAAAAGTCACGTCTTTCATTAATGGGTGTAAAAAATGTCAAACTTTAAAATACAATAGACAACCCCCAAGATTGGTTTTTCAAGAAAGCGAAACACCAAGACTACCCTTACAAATAATTCACATTGACATTTATACCATCAATTGCAAAACAATACTAACAATAATAGACAAATTCTCTAGATTTGCCATGGCCTATACAATTCCAGCCAGAGATTGCATAAACATAGTAAAAGCAACGAGAAACTTTATTAATACCTATGGTATACCCAAAAAGTTGGTCTGCGATCAAGGAGCAGAATTTTCTGGAAAATTATTCAAAGATTTTTGTACCCAATATAACATAGATATACACATAACCTCCTTCCAACAAGATAGAAAGGAATCCACAACTTTAGAAATAGATGACATAATTTACAGAAAAGAAAATAGACGAAATAAATTGACCCCCCGTTTTTCAATTCAAAAAGTAGCAGAAGACAATGGACCAACAATAGTTACACACAAACGCAGAAAAATTCATAACTCCAAATTAAAGAAAACAACAGCGACAGACTCTCAAAACATAGAATAATAATAATAATAATAATAATAATAATAATAATACTAATAATAAAACATAAAAAATAAAATAAAATAAAAAAATAAAAATAATAATAAAAAATAAATAAATAAATAAAAATAATAATAATAATAATAAAGTCTTGAAAACAACATAACAAACAGTATCAATAAATATATATTAACAAATATACAAATGTAAAAATTCAATAGATGTAAGAATAGAAAATTATAGATAAATCTATAAATAAATTTATAAACGATAGATATTATCAGAAGAAAAAGAAAGAGTCTTAATACAATACATAGCAAAATAAATTATAATTTGTTGATTTTCATCAAATAATGTAAAGAGCATCGCAGAAAGTAGATTGCCCACTAAACTGCAAATTATACCAACAATTATTCATATAATGTGGATATGTATAGTTATATCTTCGTTCCGGCCGTTTCATCACAAATGGCCCTCACTTCACTCCAGGAGGGGAGGAGTTAGCGTCGAGGCACCCTTCGACGTTCCCCCAAGAGAGATGCGCTTTGCCTTACAGACTAACAGCGACATAGACGACGAAACTACTAAGAATTGGAAGATTCCCGGAATTCTGGCAGCAGCAACACAAACGACGAAACAACAGAGGCTGTTACGAAAAAAGGCAGAAGCTGCAGCTGAGTTCAGTTCTAGTTTTGACTACCAAGCGAGAGGTTGAGGAACAAAATCTAATAAAGAAACAAGTAAGAAGGCTCTAGTCGAGACGGCTCGACTACGAGATACCCTGAACCCTGCAAAAAAAGTGATACTCTTCTTCTTTACGCACTTATAAGCGCGCGCTCTGCTAACTGCGCAGTTGCTGCCTTGGCTGTGGGGTGGGCTGGGCTGCATTTTGGACGCTTATAACTCCATTTCTAGATGGACGATCTTCATGAAATTTTCAAAGTAGAACAGGAGTATCCAAATCTATCTATGTGCCGTATCGCAAGCCTCTAGTATTTGAAATTCGTTTTTTTTTTTCAAATTGGGGGCGAAGGGGGCGTGGCATCCAAAATGACATAATCTGCGTATCCATAATATCTATCTAAATATATGAATTTGAAGTCTTTAGCTAAAACGCTGTAGAAGTTATGCCCACAAAACCTAAAAAATTTAAACGAATGCTCGATTTTTTATCGATAATTTGGAAATGGGATGAGGTATTGAAAAAAGCAAAATAAACTCGTACTGCGTAACTTTGTATATTTAGATAGATATTATTTTGCAAATAGGTTGATTTAGATACTCTTAATCTACTCTGAAGATTGCATGAAGATTGTCCATCTAGAAATGGAGTTACAAGCGTCCAAAGTTCAGCCAAACCCACCCCCCAGCTAAGGCAGCAACTGCGCAGTTAGCAGAACGCACGCGTAAAGAATAAGAGTATCATTTTTTTGCAAGGTGCAGGGTATCTCGTAGTCGAGCCGTCTCGACTAGAGCCTTCTTACTTGTTTTATGCTGATCAAGAATATATATACTTTATGGGGTCTGCGACGTCTCCTTCTGCCTGTTACATACATTTTCACAAAACCAATATACCCTAAATTCCCATTTTCAATGGGTTCAGAGTATAATAAAAAGGTATTACTTCAAAATATCTATATATGTGAGAATCACTTGTGCTTAGAAGAAAATAACATCATTTTGATAACTTAACCTATTGAATAATGTCAACAAGAATCACTTATCGTATAATCGTAATATTATCGTAACTAATAATTGACAACAATTTTGAAGATCTCCAACATAAGTCTATTGATTTTGGTTTTTGTTCATAAAAACCAATGTGCTGACTATAATTGGATTTAAACTCGACCTTCGATCCGAAGGGATCGCTCCTGCTTTCCTAAACGTTCTTTCTATACTTAAACATTCACAAAGGCTTACAATTATATCCGGGTAAAATACTAACAAGAGGACTGTAAGAACTTTTTCATTGCTATTATCTATTATGTACCTTACATTTTTACCTGTTGAAAGTTAAAACAAGTAAGGAAGTTGTAGTCGAGATTGCTCGACTACGAAATCCCCTGAGCCCTTCTTCGAACGAATAATAATCCAAGAATGTCTCGTTTCGAGCACAGACCCACGCTGATCTACGCTTGTAGGCATGTATGTGTGTGAGCATTGCAAGTCTCTCTGCCTTGCTTGCTGCGCCACATGGGTTTTGTTCCGAAAACTTTATTGATTAATAATTCTGTTTCTAGACAGACAATCGTATTAATTTCTTTATATTATGAATATGATATTCTCGTTTCTACACGTTGTACACCATATACAATTATGAGAAAAGCGTTTCTGTCATGTCTAACAGCTGTGCAGATGACCTTATTATTTTCCAAGGCGTAGACATGGCTGGTAACTCTTTACCGACGCGAACGAAATCAATTTTAATGAAAGTGTAAGTTTTTGTTAAAATAAAATGATATATTACTTATAAATGTTGATTTACTAAGAAATGTGTTATTTTATTAGAAATTTGTGTTCGTTGCTAAATATCTTATTAATTATAAACGCTGTAAAGTTGCAACCACAGATGATTTAGTGAATAAGATAATATTTTTGCACTCAAATGTTAATGTTTTATATAATGAGTCATTTTTAGAAATAAATTTATAAATATGAAACTATATACTATATTTTTCTTGGATAACATATTCTGATTTTTTTACTGTCATTAACGGTGCAAAATTGCAACTACGGAAGAACAACAAAATAATGTTTTTGCACTGGAACATAGAAATTTTGTATGAAGCGTCATCAATAACAACTCAGTGTACAGTGAGATTACTGCACACCAAAATAGTGTGCAGTAAAAACCACTGTACACTAGTTTTAGTGTACTCATAAGGTGCTGTACAGCATGGGAGTGAGTGAGACAGCAAGCTGTCGATACAGACAATTTGTACAACATTTACTGCCACCCAATTAAACTGTACACAAAAAAGGTGTACAGGTTTAAATAATGCATGATTCATTTGCCCATATGTATTACCACTAACCATACAACACATTGACTGGACAACTGGAACAAATTAACGGGTTTTTACTTGTATGCTCCTTTCAGACATATAAACAGAAAAAAGAAAAAAAAAGAAAAAAAAAGTTGATTTTTGATTTTTAATTAACTTTAAAGTGAATTTTTGCACTTATTGTCTGCTGCTATGATGCCGCAAAAAGCTACGCACGCGCCATCGCTGCCAAAAGAGGCAGAAAAGAAGGCTGCAACTTCGTCGCTGCCATCGACATCTCGGGCTGCGGCCCAGCTATTGAAAGGCAAAGCTGCCATTCCAACTCAACCTACTCTTTCTCAACTTATAAAGGAAAGAGTGCAAGCAAAGAAAGATGCAGAGAAGCCAATGACTGACAAAGCAGTCAAGCGCACAGCCGCCAAGGGTAACAGCCCAAAGAATATTAAAAAGGGACTTGTTACCGATGTCACCGAGTCGGAGGGCAGCGACATTGACTAACTATTGGAGGAAGACGCCGAGCCCACCTTGTGGAAGATGGATTCATATGTTGCGGCGCCTGGCCTCGCTACTAAAGCCACTATAACTGGCAATGTGCAAGTTGCGCCGCGTCAAGCCGCCGCAACAGCTACTAAAGATGCGCAACTCTTTGCAAAGCCAGCGCCTCTATTCTTGGCAAATGTCACAGACACCATGCCACTGCTTGCTCGCCTGGACATAGCCATTGGCCAGGAGAATTATACCACCAGGCCCACTGCGGATGATGGTTTGCGTGTCCAGTGCAAGGACATACCGTCATATAGGACTCTGGTAACGTGCCTAGAATCCAATCAAGTGGAAAATTACACTTTCCAATTAAAAAGTGAACGCGGCTTTAGAGCCGTCATTCGCCATCTTCATCATTCCACATCGGATCAATGGATTCGTGACCAGCTTCTTAAATTGGGGCATTCCGTCCGATTTTTAAGGGGCATTAAATCTCGCTTTTCAAAGGAGCCATTCGATTTATTCGAAGTGGAGTTAGTGGCCAGTCCGAATAATAGCGAATTACTGTCCTTGGCAACCAGCGCGTAAAGGTAGAAAAGCCATTCAAGTCTAACGATGTTGCCCAATGCCATAGATGCCAAAAGTTCGGGCATACAAAAAACTATTGTCGTCGCCCGTTTGCTTGTGTGAAGTGCGGTGGCAGCCACCCATCAACCACTTGCACCAAACAAAAAGGAGACCAAACGCCAGCCAACTATAGTCTGGTCAAAGAACACTATGGTCCATGGTCAACAGCAAGCTGCTAGCGCGCCAAGCGCACATATTCAGGCAAGTGCTAGCCTCGAGGCCAAAATCGATAAACTTATCGATATGATACCCACTTTAACAACTTGTCTACTAAATAGAGCAAGTTCAAATGACATTACAAATGCCCAATAACTACTTCATTTGTATATGGAATGCTAAAAAGCGGTATGAGTTGCAGCAATATCTTATTAAGCATAATATAGATATAATGCTTATATCTGAAACGCATCTAACAAGAAATGACCAATTTAACATCAATGGATATATCATTTATTTAGCAAACCACCCTGCCAATAGTCGCAGAGGCGGTGCAGCTTTATTAATTAAACAAAACATCTGTCATTATGCTACACGTTTCACTTCGCTTAACTTATACCAGTGTATTGAAGCTTCAGTCAGTATGTTTGACGGCCATCACATAAATATTGCATCTATTTATTGCCCGCCGCAAGTGGCCTGGGCTGCAAATGATTTTAATACAATTTTCCAAGCTCTGGGCGATAAGTTTTTAATTAGCGGCGACTAGAACGCCAAGAGTCAATGGTGGGGCAACTCCAGATCCTGTTTGAGAGGCAGAACATTATCAAATAGTATTTTGCAAGATAATAGCAATATACTGGCAACTGGAGCGCCTACCCACTTTCCATTTAATACGCGACAAACTCCTTCGGCCATCGATTTTGCTGTCTATAAAGGCATCAGACGCGAACAGCTTACGATATCAGATGATTCGAATTCTGATCATATTCCTCTGCTAGTCCAAGTTGCTAGATAGGTACAGCATGCAAAAGCTATGGAGACTTACCAATTAAATTAAACGGCAACCGGCACCAAATCTGCCTTTATTAAAGCCCAGCGCTGCCAATGGCACAAATGCCTGAAATGTTTGTTATGACCAAGAGAGTATCGTTGAGGCCATTCCAAACCATCAATTTGGTTTTCGCAAAGCGCATTCTGCTGAACAGCAACTTGGACGTGTTACGCAGTTAATTCTGCAACAATTTGATAGAAATAATTACTGCTCTGCTGTATATATGGCACTCTGGCCTAAGATACAAGCTTAAAAGGCTATTACGTGATGCTCTATACAGAATACTCAGCAGCTATTTATCTGGGCGCTCCTTTCTGGTCGAATGCCAGAGTTGAGATTCTACTCAGTTTGTAGTATGCTTCTTGCCACTTACGCTGACGACATTATAGTCCTCGCGGCTCATCAAAAGCAAAATATTGCTTTGTCTCACCAGCAAGAATATATAGACGGCTTGGCTATATGGGCGAAAAAATGGTGCATTACTATAAATGCTAACAAAACTAAGCATATAATGCATACATATAAAAGAATCTCACCTTATCCAGCTATCAAAATTGATAACGCAGAAATCGAAAATACCACGTCTCATCCGTATTTGGGCGTTGCGATGGACACTAGACTCATTTTCCATAATCACGTCACCACTGTTGTCACTAGAGTAAGGGCTCGCCTGAAAAAGCTAGATTGGCCAATCAACAGGCACATCAAGCTGCCACTAAAAACAAAAGTGATCATATATAAACAACTTGTTGCCCCTATATGGCAATATACTATGCCTGTATGGGGTGCATTGTTAACGGAAACGCAACTGAACCGTGTCAAAGTAGCACAAAGCCGAGCTTTGAGAATCATATCTGGCGCTCACTGGATCACTACTAACGAACGCATCAGAGCTGATATCAACGTCATATCAGTTGGCGACTATTTTAATAATGCATGCGCCAAGTATTATGAGCGTCTGCGAAGGCATACAAATCCAGTTGCCAAAGATATGGCAGAAAACCCATTTATACCTGAACGCCTCACTATGGCAAGGTATTCACAGCTGATTTTAACCCACCTCCAGCGACTCCAAGTTTTTCACCAGATCGCGCCGCTGCCGATCATGATGAACCCAGAGCGTCCCCAAGATGTGGATCCAAACATGCTGCCTACCGATCATGGTTAGTCTGTAGTCACAAATTGTGTATTATTAAATCACTTGTTATAAGTTGATCAGTATTATTTAATTTTATTTAAAATTATCAAGTTTAACATTCTTTATATATACACATAAACTTTATTTGTTACATAAATTCTTCTTATAAGTATGTTAATTCAATTCAACAATTTCTTGTATATTTTTCAATTCATTTTTATTAAAAATATTTGCTTAAAATGTACACAAAATTAATTAATTCTTATTATAAGTTTGTAAGCTTAATATTTACACCAGCATTTACATGTTTATATGCCTGTGTTTATACATATGTATATGCACTATTAACTTACTTTTTCATATATGAGAAAATGACTGGACTGCGCCCTGACTTTTCTTTCTCACTAAACATTTTTATTGTTAATATTAACTATTTACTTACATTTGTATTTCCATTTCTCTTATATTTAAGCTAATAATTAAGCTCATCATCATTATTATCTATTTTGGCTTGCTACTTAAATTCTCAATAAGTTTGTAAAGTAATGCTGCAGAGCTATGTTAATGTTGCACTTACAATTAATTCAACTGTTAATAGTTATAAGTTTTGACTACTATCGGCCTGTACATTAATTTTATTTATATATACCACTAACCATACAACACATAGACTGGACAACTGGTACAAATTAATGTGCACACTTATTTTTTGACTTTAGAACCCCCCTAGCTTCGTATATGCTCGGGTTTTTATACTTTGTTCCCGAAGGGGAAAAAGTATATTGGGTTTGTGCAATGTCCGTCTTGCTGTCCGTCCGTCTGTCCGTCTGTCCGTCTGTCCGTATGAACGCAATATTTTTCGGCGCTATTAGAGCTAGAGACTTGAAATTTTAAACATATACTCATATATGTTCCCGAATTATAAAGTGTAAAAATTTTCCCGATCCGCCCACTAGGGGCGTGGCAAATCGGAAAACTCTTCCGCCCATAGTTAAGTTATCATACTAGATGATGAGCTAGAGAGTTGCAATTTGAAATGTATACTCGGGGTGACAACCCAAGTTCAAAAAGCTATGGCGGATATATCTACGCCCATTGGGGGCGTGGCAAATCGGGAAATACGTATCTTCTACACCGTTAAAGCTAGAACGCTGAAATTTTGCATGTGAGTTAATGTTATGATTCTAAGAAGATCTATCAAAAAGTTTTATGTCGACGCCCATTGGGGGCGTGGCAAATCGGACCTGAATATACAGTGATTTTTCAAATTGTGCTATATTTTGAACACTATTGACACTAGAGACTTGAAATTTTGCATGTATACTCGGGTTGACAACCCAAGACTAATAAGCTATGGTAGATATATCTACGCCCACAGGGGGCGTGGCAAACCGCAAAAGTTTATATCTCCTACAGTTTTAGAGCTAGAAGCTTGAAAATTGGATGGTTGAGTTACTAATGTTCTCCTCTATCGATCCCCCAAAAATAATTTTTCAGCCTCTTTGGGGGCGTGGCATATCGAAAAATACCCTGTAATTTTCGCATTTTTGGAATGTAAGCAACCAAATTTTGCAGGCATGTTAGCCTCGGCCCTTTCTAAGAACTGGCAAAAAATTATGCGTCTACGCCCCCTGGGGGCGTGGCAAATCGGCAAAGAAGTTTGTTGTGGCCAACTGCATAATTCATGCATACAATAGCTTAGTAGCAATTGCTAAGATGGCAAAAAGCATTTTAACATAAATATAATAATATTAATGAATTTAAAAAATAAAATTCATAAGTTTTTGATTAATAAATAAAAAGTTTCCAGCGGGATTCGAACCTGGGTCTTTTGAAAACAACATGTAATCGTTAGCTAAACCTAAATAAATTCACAGCTGATCAGCTGACCAGCTGATCAGCAGCTTGTGACGTCACAAAACAATACAATGGCAATTCTTGCAATATGTATACACTTTTGGATGTGTATACACGTACACATGCATGCATAGAAAAACTGCCTGCCACACAGCGTCGCAAATCGGAAAGCATAAAGCAGTTTTAGTTTTTACTTAAATGCACAATTCATATGCGTATGTTTATAAATGATTATCAATTGGCAGCAAGCATTTTATAATAAATATACAAATATTAAAAAAATAAAAAATAAATAATTTTTGAAAAAAGTTCTCTGCGGGATTCGAACCCACGCACCCAAGTATAGCTTGCATAGCGCTTACCACCAGCGCCACTGCCCTGACCTGGGTTTTGGTAACTAAAACCAAATAAGGCATTGCTAGAGCGCCTTTTGACAAAACTAAAGTAACGATCGAAAAATTCTCAATTCAGTCACAATTCTTAGAATATTCTGGCATCCGAACTTTTGTATGTATATATAGAAAATTGTGTATACTCGTATAGTGTGTACATGTGTAAATCTGTATGTATGTGTAGGGAAAACGTTTGTTGCTTGCCATGTACGTTTGCTAATTGCCGAAATATTTCGTTAATTAAATGTTTATTAAATAAATAAGATGCACCTATGGGAACAAAGTATATCGCTGTTAGTTGCGCCTAACTGCAACGTTCTTACTTGTTACTTTTAGGGTCGGGAGAGAAAAATTGCTGATGGCAAAATCATTCCGCTTCGAGCGCTCGACGGAGACGGTAGATTTTCCAAAAAGGCCTGACATGTGCCGCTCTTTCCCTTGCTCTCTTTCTCTTTCTGCCCCATGCTTTTTACTCTCTGCTCTTTTCTCACAAAAATATATGTATGCTGGCACAAACAGCAAGCAGCCCCCAAAAATTGAAATTTCTTCTCGACTCGCGATCCCATTGGTTCCCTTCTGAGCGAAGAGTATACCGAATTCTTAAACTGCTTTGACATGCTCATGCAAAATGTTAGCGTTTTTATGATTATTTGTGGAAAGGGTATGAAAGTGTTGATGTGCATAACGAATATTATTTCCCTATAAACATACACACACACATTTACACTTCCTCGCTATATGTATGTGTAAGCATTTACGTGCTTGTGTGCGATTGATATTCTTGCTCCCTGTAGCACTATTAGAACCCCCAGCAGTTGATTTCGTTCGGTTGGGTAGCGATGTGAGCTTGCATACACACACACATTTACACTTCCTCGCTATATGTGTAGGCATTTATGTGCCTGTGTGCGATATTCTTGCTGCCGCCTGTAGAGCACTTTTAGAACCCCCAGCAGCAGTTGATGTTCGTTTGGTTGGGTAGCTGCTGTGAGCTTGCATACGCATACACATTTACACTTCCTTGCTATATGTGTAAGCATTTATGTGCCTGTGTGCGATACACTTGCTGCATGTAGCAATTCTAATTTCCCAGCGATTGCTGTGTGGTAGCTTATGTGCGTCTACACACACATATACATAAGTGTACGTTTGTGATGTGATAATCACAATCGCCGAGTATCACTTGTATAGGCATTTGAATGAATACTCTGCCTGGGGCATTTGCATGTTTCGTGCATGGGTCTCGAATATTAATAAAACATAATACATGTATATTTTTGTTCTTTAGTGGAAAATATGTCCACATAACGAATCCATATTTTTGCATAAAAGGGTAAATTTTACCTGGATATCTAGGTATTTCTTTAAAAGGGTTATATCACTAACCATACAACACATAGACTGGACAACTAGAACAAACTTTTTTCACACACAAAAATATGAGCGAAACGCCGCACAACTTCGTATTTCTTCGGTTTCGGCACTTCGCGCTCGGGCAGTCAAAATTTGAAACGACAAATTCAGTGCGCTGTAAGCGCTCAACCGGCATGGTCGCATTTTCATATGAGCACATTCTGTGTGCTATTATTCTTTACTCTCCCTCTCTCTTTTTTCTCTCTCTATCTCACTCTATGCGAGCACAAGCCAGTTGCCCACAAAAATTGAAATTTGTTCGCGAGTGGCAATTCGCGACGATCCCGTCTGCCATTCTTAGTAAGAGTATGCCGAACTCTTAAACGGCTTTGCCATGCCCATGCAAAATTTTTGTGTTTTCGTAAAGATTTTTGGGAAGGGTATGAAAGCGCTGATGTGCATAAGCATTACTTTTTCGCGATGAGCATGCACACACACATTTACTGTGTCTTGCTACATGTATGAGCAGTTATGTGACTGTGTGCGAAACTTTTGCTGCCTGTAGCAATTGCAGGGCCCAACACCCTTTTAAAGAAATACCTAGATATCCAGGTAAAATTTACCCTTTTATGCAAAAATATGGATTCGTTATGTGGACATATTTTCCACTAAAGAACAAAAATATACATGTATTATGTTTTATTAATATTCGAGACCCATGCACGAAACATGCAAATGCCCCAGGCAGAGTATTCATTCAAATGCCTATACAAGTGATACTCGGCGATTGTGATTATCACATCACAAACGTACACTTATGTATATGTGTGTGTAGACGCACATCAGCTACCACACAGCAATCGCTGGGAAATTAGAATTGCTACATGCAGCAAGTGTATCGCACACAGGCACATAAATGCTTACACATATAGCAAGGAAGTGTAAATGTGTATGCGTATGCAAGCTCACAGCAGCTACCCAACCAAACGAACATCAACTGCTGCTGGGGGTTCTAAAAGTGCTCTACAGGCGGCAGCAAGAATATCGCACACAGGCACATAAATGCCTACACATATAGCGAGGAAGTGTAAATGTGTGTGTGTATGCAAGCTCACATCGCTACCCAACCGAACGAAATCAACTGCTGGGGGTTCTAATAGTGCTACAGGGAGCAAGAATATCAATCGCACACAAGCACGTAAATGCTTACACATACATATAGCGAGGAAGTGTAAATGTGTGTGTGTATGTTCATAGGGAAATAATATTCGTTATGCACATCAACACTTTCATACCCTTTCCACAAATAATCATAAAAACGCTAACATTTTGCATGAGCATGGCAAAGCAGTTTAAGAATTCGGTATACTCTTCGCTCAGAAGGGAACCAATGGGATCGCGAGTCGAGAAGAAATTTCAATTTTTGTGAGCTGCTTGCTGTTTGTGCCAGCATACACATATTTTTGTGAGAAGAGAGCAGAGAGTAAAAAGCATAAGGCAGAAAGAGAAAGAAAGCAAGGGAAAGAGCGGCACATGTCAGGCCTTTTTGGAAAATCGACCATCACCGTCGAGCGCTCGAAGCGGAATGATGTTGCCATCAGCAATTTTTCTCTCCCGACCCTAAAAGTAAAAACCCGAGCAAATACGAAGTTAAGGGGTTCTAAAGTCAAAAAATAAGTGTGCACATTAATTTGTACCAGTTGTCCAGTCTATGTGTTGTATGGTTAGTGGTATTACATATGTGACTTTTAACGATAGAGAAGCAAAGACAATTTGAAACTTATCGTGCAAATGTTGGTCGATCACTTTCGATGAATTTGTGAACTATTGTTCACGATTACTGAACTAATATTGTTCACAAATTTGTACGAATAATCGATATTGTTATGATTTTAAAGAAGTTGAGCTGTTTTTATGATAATTCTAGTATAGTATTAAAAAACTGCTAAAAGTTACAACAAATTTTTTTTAAATTGCCATATTTGTGGCTAATAGCAATTAAAAAATAAAATTGCAGACTGAATTTCAAAATTGCTAGATCTAGCAACTTAATTGCTAAAAAACCTGGTGCACAATTGTTTGTTCCAGTTGTCCAGTTTATGTATTGTATGGTTAGTGGTCATGCTCATGCAAAATTGTAGTGAGTTCGTGATTATTATTTAGAAGGGTATGAAAGCGCTGATGCGCATAAGAAATACTTTTTCGGGATGAGCATGCACACACATACATATGTACAATCCCTACATGTACGAGCATTTCTGAGCATGGCAAACCTTTCAAAACTTCGGTGTTTTCTTACTCAGAAGGGAGTGAGTAAGTGAGAATAAGTATGTATATGCATGGGATCATTTCGTTGAAGCGCTTACCCATTACCCATTTTTGAACTGCCGTTGCTACCCCAGAACACCTCACAGTTTTTTTCTCTTATCTACTGAGTTTTTTAATTTTAAATTAAGCAATTAAGAATTCAACATTTTAATAGTTCATATTATGCAAATTCGTTGCATAATTAACTTATTTTGGTTGCTTAGGAGCACTTTGAGGACCTCTGCATAACTGTACACCAAGTATCCAATTGATAACAGAACACACTTGAAATAGTGACGTCCCACGACTGCACTTCAAAAGTGACAGAACTACTCATTGCGTAACCTATAGAACTTTTTAACAGTGGACACTATCGATGATTGCGAAAAAAAACTATCGCCTACTACCTATGGTGCCCCTATCAATATTTACCACCTCTAGTATGTAAATATTCCAAGAACTGTATCCAAATAGAATTTTCTTATATATTTTTTTTGTTTGGTCACATTGTCATATCTGTGAAACAAAGATATAAAATAAAATGCGTAGGGTTGGTCTTCCACCTGTTGACACGGTTTCGTACTCAAACGTGGTAATAACCCAAATATACATATACATACATATATTATTAATGAGTATACATACAATGAGTGTACATACGTAAGACTTTAAATTCACAAAATCGGTACTCTGAAAGATAACTTGTTGCTAATTAAATAATTCATAAATATACAAATTATTAATTGCAGGTGGGATTCATTTTCATATTCAATCTCATTGTCGGAACTGGAGCGCTAACCTTACCAGGCGTATTCACCAAAGCAGGATGGTGCCTAAGTTTGGTTCTGATCATACTGTTAGCTCTTGTAAGCTATATCACAGTAACATTTGTTATCGAAGCTATGGCTGGTGCGAATGCGATAAAGAAGTGGCAGACTCTTCAAGCTTTACGTTACAAGCGCAATTCAAATGAGGATAATGAATTATTTTCGAATACAGAAAGCGAAACGGTTCCACTGACAATTCTGAACATGGAATTTCATTACTACAAACTGACGCAAAAGTTTGAATTAGGGGAAATGGCAACAATATTTTTTAATGATTGCGGCCGCATTTTGTTTTACATATGCTTTATAGTTTATCTGTATGGAGACTTGAGCATATATTCCGCAGCAGTGGCCAGAAGTTTGCGTGACGTGCTATGGTAAAAAATTTTTAGGACCACTCTCTAGATATACAATTCATAAACCTATCAAATTGTAGTTAGTTCTTATATATATAAATATATAATGATATTTTACTTATCAAATTCATTTTATACAGCGAATATGAACATTTAAACAATTCGAATAACTTGGTTTCCGAATTGAGCTCAGTGCCTTTGCTTAGCAATTTGAAAGGTGATGAGAACAGTGCATGCTGGAAGCAGCACAATATATCACGTCTAATCATGTACAGGATCATCTTGATTGGATTTACAATGATTTTTGCACCACTCGTCGTATGTAGAATTGAAAAAACAAAGTATTTACAAATGCTTACTGCTATTTTTCGATGGTTGGGTAAGTTGTACATTTAACAAATGGATTTTTATAATATATATTGTTGTTTTTCTTATACCAGCGTTCATTTTGATGATTTGCATTGCCTTCAAAATGCTGGCAACTGATGGCGCAAGAGGACATCCAGTTGCTGTAAATTTTTACGGCATACCTTCATTATTTGGCGCATGTGTCTACTCATTCATGTGTCACCATTCTTTGCCTAGTTTATTGGCTCCAATTAAAAGCAAGTCTATGGTCCCCAAAATTCTTTCATATGACTATATTTTAATTTGTACGTTCTACATAGTACTCGCGCTTACAGGAATTTTTGCATTTGAGCATGTTGAAGACCTATACACATTAAATTTTCTGCCTTATCACGTTACAACTGTTAATATTTTTTCGAATTTTTTTATTGCTATAGATTATTTCCTATCCTTGTTTCCGGTATTTACATTATCCACTAGTTATCCCCTTATCGCTATTACACTTAAAAACAATCTTCGAACTTTGTTTCTCGACATGTCCCGATATAATTCGTATAGCATATTTATACGTGGCCTTTTTCCACTTTTAACTATTCTTCTACCATTTTGTATAACATATTTCACTGAAAACCTATCTATCCTAGTGGCATTTACAGGGAGCTATGCTGGAGTGGGTATACAATATGTCATACCTGTTTGTCTTGTCTACTGCTCTCGAGTAACATGTTCCGAACTCTTGGGAAGTGGGATTACAAATGAATTTCGAAGTCAATTTCAATCAAATATATGGCTAGTACTGGTGTTAGCTTGGTCAGTATTATCAATATT
The DNA here is from genome assembly GCA_030914385.1 of Drosophila antonietae. Taxonomy (NCBI): domain Eukaryota; kingdom Metazoa; phylum Arthropoda; class Insecta; order Diptera; family Drosophilidae; genus Drosophila; species Drosophila antonietae. The sequence goes on along the minus strand of JAUESO010000052.1, from coordinate 9,250 downwards.
TTTAGTGTCCATAAAGTTGTTCAGTTAATACACACTAAATATACAGAATTTATTTTTAGTACTAACAAATATCGGCTGTGAAATCTTAAAAAATAAACACACGATTTTGTAATTTTTAAGATTATCTAATAATTGGTTATTGTTAAAATAAATCAAATTGAAAAATTGTATTTGCTATTTAGGCCTTAGTCGGTAACTACCTGTTACAGATTGAAAATTATAATTTTAATTTAAATAATAAAAATTTTTTGGATTGTAAATACAAAAGTTTGTTACACCCTGAACTCATTGAAAATGGGAAATCACGGAGTAATGGTTTTGATGAATGTATGTAACAGGCAAAAGGAGGCGTCTCCGACTCCGTAAAGTAAATATATTCTTGATCAGGGCTACGAAAAAAGTCGATATAGGCATGTCCGACTGTCCCTATGTTAAAACGCGTCGATTTCAGAAGATATAAGGGCTACAGACTTCATTCTTTTTGTGTTAGGCTGGTATATTGCTCGCGTAGTACGAGTTTCTTTCAGAAGTTAGATAACTTGTATCGTTCAATTATCGAGCAAACATTTATCGAGAAGCAGTTATAACATTATCTTTTAGGTTTGAGTCTCAAGTCTTCTGCATATACATATATAGATACTAATTTAAGACGATTTCGTTTTTTGTCTGATTTTGGATTCAATTCACATATGTATGCGTACACACAAATATATGCGTACAAGCGTATATCGACGTGTGGGTGCGTGCGTGTTTGTGCTTGCGAAACGAAGCGAAGAATTCTTAGAATGTTATTCGCTTGAAGAAGAGTGGAAGGGATCTCGTAGTCTAGACTAGACTAGAGCTTTTCAACTTGTTCATTAAAACAAACAAAAGGGTCTCATTCACATATGAATTTATTATAAAATGCAGGCATATAAATTATTCAGTTGGGCGCAACAAACTTCCTTCCCGATTTGCCACGCCCCTAATTTTAATCCAATTCCTAGAAGTAACCTTATTGTAAAATTTGGATGCTTACGCTCTAAAAGGGTGAAAATTACTGGGTATTTTTCGATATGACACGCCTCAGAGAGGCTTAAAATTATTTTTAGGCCATCGATAGAGGACGTCATCAGTAACGGAACCAACCAATTTTGAAGTTTCTAGCTATTAAACTGTAGGACGTATACATTTTTCGTGGTTTGCCATACCCCTTATGGGCGTGGTATATATATATATATATATATATATATATATATATATATATATATATATATATATATATATATATATATATATGTGGCAAACCACGAAAAAAAAAAAAAATAATAAAAAAAAAAATAATATATATATATATATATATATATATATATATATATTATTATAATATATATATATATCTATATATATATATATATATATAATATATATATATATATATATAATATATATAATATATATATATATATATATATATATTGGGTTGTCAATCCGAATATATACCAAATTTAAGGTCATTGGAGTCAATAATGTTCAAAAGCCTTCGTGTCGAGAGATACAGTAGTTATATCTGTATCTTTATCTCTGTGTTTGTCCAATGCCGTATACGACAAACAAGCATTCAGTGTTTATTCGTATTCGACCCACGCGACATATCCGAGTCAGTTGTGAAAGCAGTCTTATAACTCACATTACATTGTACATCGTCTCGTATCAAAGATTACTGATTATTAGATTTTTTAAAATTACAAAATTTTATTTATATATATGACATGCGTGCAATAAAATGCAATATAATTGGCGTTATATTTTGTCTTTACTTGGGTCATTTGGATAAAATATTAGCAGACGGTAAGTCCTTTGTTTTATCTATAAAATAGATTTGTGAAAATAAAAAAAAAATAATAATAAAGAAATAAAAAATAATAATAATAAGAAAGATATAAATAAATACAATAGTTCTCCCTCGCTACAAAGGAAATATCTTAAATATGTTATATTATTATTTATAGAAACAATATTATTCAAATTACTTTAAGAAATGCTTGTTGGTCATAATACGTCAACTCTTAAAATCTTTTTTTTTTTTTTTTTTTTTTTTTTTTTTATTATCGTTTGTGTTTTGATAAAGTTTCTTATTCAACATATTAGTATGTACGTAAGACGAACAAACAAAAAGAGCAAACGAATTAAGATTCTTGATATCTCTCTAGTGTTTGCATGCTAGGCTAGATATGCCGTAAGATAATTTATTCATATGTTTACTTACATATATACATATTATTAATTATAGCAAATGTATTTCATTTTAAAACTACTTTAAGAAATGCTTTCTGGTCATAATAAGTATATTTAAAAAAGAAAAAAAATTTTTTTATTATCTATTGTGTTTTGATAAAGTTTCTTATTCAACATATTAATATGTACGAAAGACGAACAAACAAAAAGAGCAAACGAATTAAGATTCTTGATATCTCTCTTGTGTTTGCATGCTAGGCTAGATATGCCGTAAGATAATTTATTCATATGTTTACTTACATATATATATATATACATACAACAACAAAGAGAATGAGTAACTGAAACGTGATGAAGGAAGGATATGTTGAAAAATACATAAAATTCAAGGAGAATACACAGTACATCGTGATAATTATGTGAATAATGTGAAATTATTTACAAAGTATCAAAATATTATATAAGGGCGAAAACAAATATACCGACAGCATACAATTCATTAAAAAAAAAAAAAAAAAAAAAAAAAACAAGTAAGAACGTTGCAGTTAGGCGCATCTAGCTGCGAAATACTTTGTTCCCATAGGTGGATCTCATTTATTTAATAAGCATTTAATTAACGAAATATTTCGGCAATTGGCAAACGTACATGGCAAGCAACAAAGGTTTTTTCTATACATACATACACATTTACATACAGATTTACGCATGTACACACTATACGAGTATACACACAATTTTCTATGTATGCATACAAAAGTTTGCATGCCAGAATATTCTAAGAATTATGACTGAATTGTGAATTTTTCGATCGTTACTTTAGTTTTGTCAAAAGGCGCTCTAGCAATGCCTTATTTGGGTTTAGGTAACGAGGCTCAGATTGAGACAGTGGCGCTGATGGTAAGCGCTATCTTGCATAGCTTAGGTGCGTGGGTTCGAATCCCGTAGGAAATTTTTTTTTCAAAAATTATTATTTTTTAATTTTTTTTATATTTGTATATTGATTATAAAATGCTTGCTGCCAATTGATAATAATTTATAAACATACGCACATGAATTGTGCTTTTAAGCAAAAACTAAAACAACTTTTCCGATTTGCCACGTTACGTGGCAAGCGGTTTTCCATGCATGCATATATGTATGTATGTATACACAGATGTTTGTACGTGTATACACATCCAAGTGTGTATACATATTGCAAGAATTGTGATTGTATTGTTTTGTTTTGTCACAAGCTGCTGATCAGCTGTGAATTTATTCAGGTTTACCTAACGATTACATGTTATTTTCAAAAGACCTGGGTTCGAATTCCGCTGGCAACTTTTTATTTATAAATCGAAAACTTATAAATTTTATTTTTTAAATTCATTAATATTATTATATTTATGTTAAAATGCTTTCTGCCATCTTAGCAATTGCTACTAAGCTATTATATGCATGAATTATGGAGTTGGCCACAACAAACTGCTTTGCCGATTTGCCACGCCCCCAGTGGACGTAGACGCATAATTTTTGGCCAGTTCTTAGAAAGGGCCGAGGCTAACATGACTGCAAAATTTGGTTGAAAGCATTCAAAAAATGCGAAAATTACAGGGTATTTTTCGATATGCCACGCCCCCAAAGAGGCTGAAAAATTATTTTTGGGTCATCGATAGATGAGAACATTAGTAACTGAACCATTCAATTTTCAAGCTTCTAGCTCTAAAACTGTAGGAGATATAAACTTTTGCGATTTGCCACGCCTCCTGTGGGCGTAGATATATCTACCATAGCTTATTGATCTTGGGTTGTCAACCCGAGTATACATCCAAAATTTCAAGTCTCTAGTGTCAATAGTGTTCAAAATATAGCACAATTTGAAATATCACTTTATATTCAGGTCCGATTTGCCACGCCGACAATAGACGTAGACATATAACTTTTTGATTGATCTTCTTAGAATCATAACATTAACTCACATGCAAAATTTCTGCGTTCTAGCTTTAACGGTTTAGAAGCTTTATCTGCCATAGCTTTTTGAACTTGGGTTGTCACCCCGAGTATACATTCCAAATTGCAACTCTCTAGCTCATCATCTAGTATGATAACTTGCCTATGGGCGGAAGAGTTTTCCGATTTACCACGCCCCTAGTGGGCGGATCGGTAAAATTTTTGCACTTTATAATTCGGGATCATATATGGTATATGTTTGAAATTTCAAGTCCCTAGCTCTAATAGCGCCGAATATATTGCGTTCATACGGACAGACGGACAGCAAGACGGACATTGCACAAACCCAATATACTTGTTTCCCTTTGGGAACAAAGTATAAAAAAAAAAAAAAAAAAACTCTTGTCGAGACTGCTTGACTGCGAACTAAAATGTGTCTATTTGCCAAATTTTAAGTCTCGAATATTTGAACTACGTTTTTTCCAAACTTGAGGAATGGGACGAAATCGGAGCAGGTATCCTAAACCTAACAAAAATCGAAACTATATTAAATTAGTATCTATATATATGCAGAAGACTTGGAGACTCTTGGAGATATAATTTTGTTATTTTAACATCGAAAACTCTGAAAAGGAAACAAACTCGTATATCGCGTGCAATACACGGGTCTAACAAAAAAAGAATGAAGTCTCAAGCTCATATAGTTTCCGAGATCGACGCGTTCATACATACAGACGGACGGACGGACGGACGGACGGACATGGTTATATCAACTTTTCTCGACACCCTGATCGAGAATATATATACTTTATATGGTCTGCCACGTCGCCTTCTGCTTGTTACATACTTTTAACAAAACCATTATACCCTGATTTCCCATTTTCAATGGGCTCAGGGTATAACAAGTAAGAAGGCTCTAGTCGAGACGGCTCGACTACGAGATACCCTGAACCCTCTTCTTCTTTACACACTTATGAGCGCGTGCTCTGTTAACTGCGCAGTTGCTGCAGTGGCTTGTGGGTGGGTTGGGCTATACTTTGGACGGCTATAACTCCATTTCTAGATGGACGATCTTCATGAAACTTTTGGAATATATTAAAAGCATCCAAATATACCTTTTTGCCAAATTGCAAGTCTCTAGTATTTGAAATGTTTTTTTTTTTTCAAATCGAGGGCGAAGGGGGCGTGGCATCCAAAATCTGAAAATTACATAATCTGCGTATTCATAATATCTATCTAAATAAACAAATTTGAAGTCTCTAGCTAAAACGGTGTAGAAGTTATGCCCAAAAAACCTTAAAAATATAAACGAATTTTCGATTTTTATCGATAATTTGGAAATGGGATGAGTTATCGAAAAAACAAAATAAACTCGTACTGCGTAACTAACATACGAGTTCATGAGAAATTTCAGCTCTCTAGCGTTGGTAGTTTCCGAAATCTCGACGTTCATACGGACGGACAGACGGACGGACAGACGGAAAGGGCTAGATCAACTTATTTTTTTTTATGCTGATCAATAATATATATACTTTATGGGGTCTGCGACGTCTCCTTCTGCCTGTTACATACATTTTCACAAAACCATTATACCCTGAATTCCCATTCCATTCATATAGTCAAAAGTCTGCATTCTAGAATATTTTAAGAATTTTATTATTCAGCCCTTACTATAATTTTATTGGACGATGGTCTAGCAGTGAACCTATTTGGTTTTAGCTAATACGATTTCGGTTAGGGCAGAGGCGTTAATTAAAGTAATTATTTAATTAAAAAAATTTTTTTTACACCATACTTGCGGAGCTTAAATCTCACAAAACATTTTTTATTGAAAATTTATTCTTTTCTTTATTCTCTTTAAAATAATAATTACTAAGATTTTGATGTGCACACGCATATGAATTATGCAGTTGGGCACAGCAAACTTCCTTCCCGATTTGACACCCCCCCAATTGTAGACCAATTATTTTTATCCAGTTATAAGAAGTAACCTAGGGTAACGTAATCGTATTTTAAGGTCATCGATAGAGGATGTTGTCAGCTATTAAACATATACTTTATTGCCACACCCCTTATGGCAGTAATTATGTGTACCATATTATTATACCCTGAACCCATTGAAAATGGGAAATCAGGGTATAATGTTTTTGTTAAAAGTATGTAACAGGCAGAAGGAGGCGTGGCAGACCCCATAAAGTATATATATTCTTGATCAGGGTGACGAGAAAAGTTGATATAGCCATGTCCGTCTGTCTGTCCGTCCGTCCGTCTGTCCGTCTGTCCGTATGTTTGAACGCGTCGATTTCCGAAGATACAAAAGCTAGAGAGTTAATTCTTTTTGTGTTAGGTCCGTATATTGCACGCGCAGTACGAGTTTGTTTCAGAAATTCGATAACTTGTATATTTGCAAAGTTATCGATAACTGAAATTATCGGGAACCAGTTATAAAATTCTAGCTAATTCATCTTTAGAGTTAGAGTGTCCAAGCCTTCTGCATATATATAGATACCAATTTAATACAATTTCGTCAGATTTTGGATTCCGGTCCCCAATTCGCCCCCACACCCCCAAATGTGTAAAAAATGCATTTCAAATACTAGAGACATACAGTTTGGTTTGGCATATAGATATGAATATCATAATCTTAATCTGAACATATCAATACGATTGTCCAACAGAATTATTAGTCTATAAAGTTCTCTCATCAAAACCCATGTGGCGCAGCAAGCAAGGCAGCGACACAGCGAGACGCATTGCGGGCGCACATACATACATACATATGTATGTATGTATGTTTATGTGTGTAAGCGTAGATAAGCGTGTGGCTGCAATCGTACATACATACATACATATGTATGTATTTGTGCATGTAAAGCTAATTGTAAAAGAGTTATGATTTCTAAAAAAAAACCTAAAATGTCAAATAGAATATGTAGATCATATGCTGAAACTCTCATTACATTCCATTATATATTTAAAAAATTTTAAAACAATTAAAATAACAATGCAAGCAACGTTGAGCAATGCAAATCAATTTTCGTATGCGTGTGCACATATACACACAAAAAATCTTGGGCCGTTTTCTATGTTGCTATGCGTGTATATTCTAAGAATCACAATTGTTTTTGAATTGCGTTAGAATTGTCTTTGAATTATATTTGTATTTTCAGCCACTGCTTGAGTGTTTCTTTCGTATATGGCGAATTTCATTCGTTTTCGCTACTATGTCGTTCAAGTGAGCCGCCTAAGCCTTTCATAATTTCTTATTTTTAATTTTTTTTTATACTTTGTTCCCGAAGGGGAAAAAGTATATTGGGTTTGTGCAATGTCCGTCTTGCTGTCCGTCCGTCTGTCCGTCTGTCCGTCTGTCCGTATGAACGCAATATTTTTCGGCGCTATTAGAGCTAGAGACTTGAAATTTTAAACATATACTCATATATGTTCCCGAATTATAAGTGTAAAAATTTTCCCGATCCGCCCACTAGGGGCGTGGCAAATCGGAAAACTCTTCCGCCCATAGTTAAGTTATCATACTAGATGATGAGCTAGAGAGTTGCAATTTGAAATGTATACTCGGGGTGACAACCCAAGCTCAAAAAGCTATGGCGGATATATCTACGCCCATTGGGGGCGTGGCAAATCGGGAAATACGTATCTTCTACACCGTTAAAGCTAGAACGCTGAAATTTTGCATGTGAGTTAATGTTATGATTCTAAGAAGATCGATCAAAAAGTTTTATGTCTACGCCATTGGGGGCGTGGCAAATCGGACCTGAATATATAGTGATTTTTCAAATTGTGCTATATTTTGAACACTATTGACACTAGAGACTTGAAATTTTGCATGTATACTCGGGTTGACAACCCAAGACTAATAAGCTATGGTAGATATATCTACGCCCACAGGGGGCGTGGCAAACCGCAAAAGTTTATATCTCCTACAGTTTTAGAGCTAGAAGCTTGAAAATTGGATGGTTGAGTTACTAATGTTCTCCTCTATCGATCCCCCAAAAAATAATTTTTCAGCCTCTTTGGAGGCGTGGCATATCGAAAAATACCCTGTAATTTTCGCATTTTTGGAATGTAAGCAACCAAATTTTGCAGGCATGTTAGCCTCGGCCCTTTCTAAGAACTGGCAAAAAATTATGCGTCTACGCCCCCTGGGGGCGTGGCAAATCGGCAAGAAGTTTGTTGTGGCCAACTGCATAATTCATGCATACAATAGCTTAGTAGCAATTGCTAAGATGGCAAAAAGCATTTTAACATAAATATAATAATATTAATGAATTTAAAAAATAAAATTCATAAGTTTTTGATTAATAAATAAAAAGTTTCCAGCGGGATTCGAACCTGGGTCTTTTGAAAACAACATGTAATCGTTAGCTAAACCTAATAAATTCACAGCTGATCAGCTGACCAGCTGATCAGCAGCTTGTGACGTCACAAAACAATACAATGGCAATTCTTGCAATATGTATACACTTTTGGATGTGTATACACGTACACATGCATACATACATATATGCATGCATAGAAAAACTGCCTGCCACACAGCGTCGCAAATCGGAAAGCATAAAGCAGTTTTAGTTTTTACTTAAATGCACAATTCATATGCGTATGTTATAAATGATTATCCAATTGGCAGCAAGCATTTTATACTAAATATACAAATATTAAAAAAATAAAAATAAATAATTTTTGAAAAAGTTCTCTGCGGGATTCGAACCCACGCACCTAAGTATAGCTTGTGTAGCGCTTACCACCAGCGCCATGCCCTGACGTGAGTTTCGTTAACTAAAACCAATAAGGCATTGCTAGAGCGCCCTTTTGACAAAACTAAAGTAACGATCGAAAAATTCTCAATTCAGTCACAATTCTTAGAATATTCTGGCATCCGAACTTTTGTATGTATACATAGAAATTGTGTATACTCGTATAGTGTGTACATGTGTAAATCTGTATGTATGTGTAGGGAAAACGTTTGTTGCTTGCCATGTACGTTTGCTAATTGCCGAAATATTTCGTTAATTAAATGTTTATTAAATAAATAAGATGCACCTATGGGAACAAGTATATCGCTGTTAGTTGCGCCTAACTGCAACGTTTT